>JAVKPL010015764.1:0-128361 GCA_032173675.1 Gastrolobium villosum
TTTTTTTTTTTGTCCAGATATGTTCAGTCTTATTTTGATTCTTCTATTTTATGGTTTTTGGCTTGTCTTTGGCCAACTTGATTTTATTTTCCACATATGTTTGTGGTGTTATTCAAGTCTGATTTGGCTTGTGTTTAGTTTGTCATTGTTTGGCTTTTATTTTGGCTTCCTATTCAGGGGGAGCATTGTTCATGTTGTTGAAGTTCATTTTAGAGCAGTTGATTTTGATGTCCATCCCGGCACCGTTTATATTTGGTTGCTGATGTCCATCCCAGCACTTTCTTCCTTTGCTGATGTCCATTCCAGCACATTATAGCTGAAGTTCTTTCCAACGTTGTCTCTTTACCAGCTCTTCAGACTGGTGATTATTCCAGTTGATTTGCTGTGCTACCGATTTCTCCGGTTGATATTCCGTGAAGCTTTTATTTTCTTTCTTCCCAAGATGGAGTGTTCATGTTATTCACCTCCCATCTTGAGGGGGGAGTATTAGAGATTAAATATTTTATTTTATTTTAATTTAAAATATTCTAGATCTTCTATTTTCTACTCATGCTCTTCTATATAAGAGCTTATATGTACATATGAAATTACCACAATTAATGAAATCAGTATTTTCCATTTATTCTCTTTTACCTTCTAATAGAATTAATAATTAATTAATAAATTTGATTGGTGAAAATCAACGGTTAAAATTTTGTGTCAAATTTCAAAATTTAACATCGGTGTCAAAAGATCCAACTCTGATATAAATTTATTTCCTAACATAAAAATATGTAAGGCTCTGTTTGATTCCTATTTTTTAAAAACAGTTTGTTAGTTTTCAGAACAAAAAAACTTGGTGGTAAGGTGTTTTGTAAAAAAAAGTTTTAAAAACTGTAACTGTTTTTTTGTTTTAGAATCAAATTTAGAAAACATGTCTGAGTTGTTTTTGTTTTCTGTTTTGGTTTTTAACTTTCAAAACAAAAAAACACAGAAAATAATTGTTTGCATAATTATTCTACAAAACAATTTTAAGAACAAAAAAAACCAAAACACAATCAAACAGACCTTATATTTTCTCTTTCTCTTTTTTCTTCTCGTATGGGCTCCACACACTTTTATATGTGTATAGGAGAGAAACACTAAATCCATAAATGAAATATAAAAGGTATACATAAATTTCATGTATAATTCATTTATCTTGGTTCTAATGTAACAATTAGGAATAATCAAATTTGTGTTACAAAAACCTGTGACTTCAAATGTATCACCCTGAGATAGTGTGTGTTAGCAAACTTAGTTTGGATTATTTTGATTTTGAAAAATTGATTTTAGTTAAAAATAAGTTTATAGTGAAGTTATTTATGTTTGAAATATTCTATCTCGAAAGTAAGTTTTTAATAAAAATTAGGGAAAAGTGTTTGTCATTTTAAATGATATAAAATTATGTCATTTTAAGAGAAAGATAAACACATTATTTTATTCCGCTGCATCCACGCGTGCGAAAAATATCTCTCTGCTAGGGTTTCTTTTTAATTTTGTTTTGGTTTTTCTGGGTTTCGATGGAAGAGGGCTTGGCTGAGACTGATGAGGCTAATCAGAAGGCGAGGAAGAGTATGAAGAGAACCAAGAGTGGTGAGGAGATCCCGATGGAGACGCGTATGAGGGAAACCGTTAGGGATTTCCAAGCTGGGGCTGGGTCAGGTGTGCAAGTGAAACAGCGTTCCTTTGCGGATGTGACGGGAACTGAGAACGGTGTAGCAGGGGAATCTATCCCCTTGCTCGGTGAGGAAGACGATGCCGATCTGGAGCCTCTGGATCCAAGTTTGGGTGAGATTTCAGAGTGGGGTTTTCAGACTATTCACAGGGAGGATGGAATGGTTGAAATCAGGAGTAACAGGGAAGCTAGGACAAGGATGAGGCAGCGGTGGAGGAACGCGCTTATCGTTAAGTTGCTGGGTAAAAGGATTGGGGTGGGCTTCATGAAAAAAAAACTGGAGTCAATCTGGGCAAAAGCTGGAAGCATCACCGTGGCGGATCTAGGAAACGAGTTCTTCTCGGTGAGGTTCAGTTCCTTGGAGGATCTTAACCTGGCAATCACAGGAGGCCCATGGATCATCTTGGGTCACTACCTTGCAACAAGGAAATGGGAACCTTGTTTCGATCCTGATACTGCTAATATCCACAAGGTGGCTGCATGGGTTCGGTTACCTGGGATCCCTCAAGAATATTGTGAGTTTCCCCTTCTCAACCAGCTGGGAACCATAGTTGGCAAAGTTCTAAAAGTGGATAAGACCACTATGACAGGAGATAGGGCTCGTTTCGCTAGAGTGTGCATTGAGGTAGACTTATCCCAGCCTCTGAGAGGAGAGTACATTCTGGATGGGAAAAGGAAGAGGGTGGAGTATGAAGGCTTGTTCCTGATATGTCTTAAATGTGGACGATATGGGCACAATTCAGAGTCGTGCCCTGATTTTGCTAAGCCTGCACCTACTGAAAAGGAGGCCCCTGCCCCTGACCAACCTGTGGGGGATCAATGCACTCAAGGAGTAGGTCCTTGGATGGTGGTTCAGCGCAAGAAGAGAGGTCAGCAGCAATTCCAAAAAAAGGAGAATATTGGAGGTAGGAAATTTGGGGATGACATCTCCAACAAGAAAAATATGAAGGAGGTGGGGAGCAAGGATAGGCATGCTAGGACGGCCGGTGTTTCAGCTAAGGAGTCTAAGGAAAATGAGGGAATTAAGAGGACAGATAGTGCCACTCCAAGTGGAATGAACTTCTCTGCTGTAGCAGTTAATCCCCCTAGGAAAGTTACAGGGACTAAACCCCCTGTGTCTTCTGTGAAGAAACAAGTAGTTAGAAATAAATTTGACAAAGGCAAGGGAGTTGAGGTTCACACCTCAACAGGTGCGGTTTCAACCAGTATTCTGCCTGAGCAGATAGGTCATAATTTGGAGGGCCTGTCCAGGTTTGGGAACTACAAAGGTGACCGTAGGGGGGACCTGGTGATGGCTGCTGTAGCCCCTGTGGAGGAGGGTCTCCTTGAGAGTTCTGAGAGTCTCACAGCTGTTGGTATGATGGCCAGTGGGAGTGGAGTGAAGGAACCGGAACCTCCTGACAAAACCCTGGTGCAGGAGCCTAAGAAAGGTGAGAGCCAATCAGGTATGGAGGTTGACCTTTCTTTAGGAGATGTTCTAAATAAGCCCATGAATGTTGATAGTAATAATGGTTGTAATACGGAATTTGATGTAGCTAAGGGGGCTACTCCTGTTATCCAGGCTTTAAGCAGCAAGTGCTTTGAAAACTTGCACTTACATCATAATTTATGATGAATATTCTTTCTTGGAATTGTAGAGGGGCTGCTAAAAAGCAGTTTAAAGGGACTTTTACTAGATTTTGTAGGAAGCATAATGTTGGGTTGGCTGCCATTCTTGAGCCTAGAGTGAGTGGGTCTAAAGCTAGTAAAATTATGCGTAATCTGGGTTTTACTAACCATTTCTCTGTTGATGCTCATGGATTCTCTGGTGGAATTTGGATCCTTTGGAATGATAAGGATGTGGCTGTTAATATTATCTCTCAGCATGATCAGTTTGTTCATTGTTGGGTGGATATCCCTGATTCGAAAGGGTTCTTTTGGACGGCCATCTATGCCAGCCCTCATGTAAATATTAGACATGGGCTGTGGGAGGAGTTAAAGCACATTGGCAGAAATATGGATGAGCCCTGGCTGCTAACTGGGGACTTTAATGAGATAGCTTTGGCTACTGAGAAGAGGGGAGGGGGTCCTGTGGATATCAACAGGTGCAATCTCTTTGCTAATGTCCTCAATGCTTGTGGGGTGATGGATTTGGGGGGTGGTGGTAACAGATTCACCTGGAAAGGCCCTAAGTTCTTAAATTTGGAGAGGGTTTATAAGAGACTTGATAGAGCTGTGGGTAATGAGGGGTGGAGAGCTAATTTTGAGGAGGCTGATATCCTTGTCTTACCTAGGCTTTTCTCTGACCATAGTCCAATTTTGGTCAGATTGAGGAAAGATGATTCTTGTTGGAGGGAGAGGCCTTTTAGGTTTTTGGCAGCTTGGCAGAATGATGTCAGGTTTTCTTCTTTTCTGCAATCTTGTTGGAACCAGGAAGCTGGTTTGGTGGACAGCTTGAATTCTCTGGTGCCTTTATTAAAGGAGTGGAACAAGAATATTTTTGGTTTCATCCAGATTAGGAAGAACCGAATCATAGCTAGAATGGAGGGTATTCAGAAGCACCTGAACTCTTTTAATAGTTATAGACTTGAGAAGCTAGAAGCTAATTTGAGGATGGAGCTCAATACTATCCTTGATCAAGAGGAGCAGCTCTGGTACCAAAAATCTAGAGGGGTTTGGATTAGAGATGGTGACAGGAACACTAGCTTCTACCATGCTAGTACTGTGATTCGAAGGAAGCATAATAAAATCTTGAAGCTTCAGGATGGTAGAGGTCATTGGGTTGAAGATGAGGAGGAGCTTATAAATTTAACCAGGAATTTCTATATTAATTTGTTCAAGGAGGTGGATGTAGATCCTCCCTGGTTTCTCACTATCAATTCTTGGCCGAATTTAAGGGAGGATCATTTTGTGAGTCTGGATGAGGACTTGTCTTTTGAGGAAATTAAGAGGGCCTTCTTTCAGATGCCTCCTTTGAAGGCTCCTGGTGTCGATGGTTTTCCTGCTTTGTTCTATCAAAGAAATTGGGAGATGATCAAATCCCAAATTTTTACTACCCTGCTTGATGAAACAATTTCAAAAGAGGAAGCAAAAATGACTCGATCAATGCAAGAAAAGCAGAGGAGTAAAAATATCCAAAGTCTATTGCCTTGTGTAACTGGCGCGTATTGATATTATTTCTGAGATCTGATCAACCTAATGAGCAGTATTGGAAGAATCCTAGTCGGATTGGTGAGATTAACCACACTCTGATTGTGCTTATACCCAAAATTGATAGACCCTGCTTGATGAAACAATTTCGGCCTATTGCCTTGTGTAACTCTATCTATAAGGGGTTCAGCAAGATTCTGGCCAATAGAGTGAAGCCTCTCCTGGAGGAGTTGGTATCCCCTAATCAAGCCAGTTTTGTGCCTGGGAGACATATTCAGGATAACATTATCATTGTCCAGGAGCTTGTTCACTCCATGCACAGGATGAAAGGTAAAAAGGGTTTTTTCTCTATTAAGATTGACCTTGAAAAGGCATATGACAAGTTGAGCTGGAAGTTTATAAGATCTGTCTTGGTAGAGTTGAAGTTTCCTGGTCCTCTGGTGGAAGCTATTATGGGCTGTGTGACTAGTCCGAGTTTGGAGGTGCTTTGGAATGGGGTTAAAACTGGCAGTTTCTTACCCCAAAGGGGAATGAGACAAGGGGATCCCCTATCTCCTTACATTTTCGTCCTTTGTATGGAGAAACTAACCCATTTGATTTTGGATGAAGTGGGAAGTAAATCTTGGGTCCCTTTGAGGGCTGGAAGATTAGGACCTCCTATATCCCATATCATGTTTGCTGATGATATCATTTTGTTTGGGGAAGCTTCTCTGAGCCAGCTTAGCTGCATTACTTCTATTTTGGAAAAGTTTTCCAAGATGTCTGGGCAATGTGTGAGTTTTGAAAAATCTTGCATATACTTCTCCAAAAATGTGAATCAGGATGTTGTGCAGGCCATTTCTGATGTCAGTAGTTTCAAGAGGGTCAATAATTTTGGTAAGTATTTAGGTTCTTTGATGAGACATGGCAGGATTAAGAAGGATCATTACGCTGAGGTTATCTCTAGAGTTCAAGCTAGACTTCAAGGGTGGAAATCTAAGTGTCTTTCTATGGCAGGTAGAATTACCCTGGCTAAAAGTGTCATATCTGCTATCCCTTGTTACCATATGCAAAATAATTTGCTGCCAGTGCATGTTTGCAATGACATAGAGAAGTTGCAAAGAAATTTTATTTGGGGAGATGTGGATTCTAAAAGAAAGGCCCACTATGTTGCCTGGGAGCAGTTGGGCCAACCTAAGGAGTGTGGTGGGCTTGGCATCATCAACTTAAGGTTGCAAAATGAAGCCTTCATGCACAAGCTAGCTTGGCAAATTATAGCTGACCATAACAGCTTGTGGGTGCAAGTCTTATTAGGGAAGTATGGTAGGAGAGCTGATCCTAACCGCAGCTTAATAGCTAAACAAAGTGATTCTATTCTTTGGAAGAGTATTGTTTCCGCTAGGAGCAACATCACTCAACACCTGGAGTGGACTATTGGGAATGGCAATTCTGTCTTTTTCTGGACTGACTTGTGGGGAGGTTGGTCGAATACCTTGTTGGATCTGGCTGTAATCAAGCCCCCTACTGCTGACCTGTATCTCAAGACTAGTGCAGTTGTTGACCCTATCTCAGGGGACTGGAGTTGGGATTATGTGAATACTTATTTAGATTCTGATATTTGCAGAAAGCTGAGTAAGATTCCCCCTCCTAATCCCTGCAATCGGGAAGATGTGCTTTGTTGGAAGAAGGTTAGTTCTGGTAAATCTTTTGTGAGGAATGCATACTGTTCTCTATTAAAGCCCATTCGGGAAAAGGACAAAGTGTGGGCTGCTGTGTGGAACTGGAGGGGTCCCTATCGTATAGCTGTATTCCTTTGGTTAGCTTGTCTTGATAAACTTCCCGTCAGAAGCATCACTTGCCGTTGGAGTGGAGGGGAAGTATCTTGCCCCACTTGCCTCTGTGGTCATGAAGATCTGATGCATGCCCTTAGAGACTGCAAAAATGCTAGGTGCATTTGGGAGGCCTGGTTTGATGGTAAGGCCCCTGCCATGTTTTTTATGCTTGATGGTTTGGAGTGGTTTAGAATTAATTTATATAAACCTTTCTTTACTCGTTTCTGGATCTCGTGGAGAGAGTTGTTTTTTGTCACCTGCTGGTTTTTGTGGAAGTGGAGGAATGCCTCCATCCATGAAGAAGGTTTCTCTAGGCCTATTGACCCTTTGCACGTAATCCTTTGTTTTTTAAAGAACATGAAACAGAGCTGCAGTTCTGACCCTTTCCCTGTTGGTATTGATACTGCTGCTGCCCTTAGTGGGCCACCTCAGGTCAATAGCCTTGAAGGGGTGAGGATCTTCGTGGATGGTGCTGTTAACTTACCTACTGGTGTTGGTGCTTGTGGTGGAGTTATCTGTTCTGGTAGAGGGGAGTGGATTAGTGGTTTCTCCTACAATATTGGTCACTGTTCCCCTTTGGAGGCTGAGTTAGTGGGCATTTTCTATGGCCTAAAGACAGCTAAGCATCTCAACCTGGCAGTGGCTTGGGTGGTTAGTGACAGTAAAGAAGCTATTGCTTGCTTGAAGTCAGAATCAGATGCTTGCAAGTTTTCTGGTTTGGTTTCTAGCATTACGAAGTTTGCTTCTACTTTTGATGATTTTCGTTTGGCATTTTCCCCCAGGGAAGATAATGCTATTGCTGATTCCCTGGCTAAGTTTGGTTTAGAGTTCAAGGGGGATGAGTTCAAGTTGTTTACCTCTCCCCCTGATAGAGTAGCCTCTATTTGGTTTTCTTTTAAGAATAGTCTTTTGTTGGAGCATGTTTCCTTGAACATGCAACAGCTGTTTTTGTAGTGTTTCTGGGCTAGGCCCTCCATTTATATCAAAAAAAAAAAATATATATAATAGCAATTTGATTTATATCAACAAACGAGAACCCCATGTAGACAAAAACAAAGGAAAACTACTAAATTTCACATTCATGTAACAACAATACACGCTGTTGTTTCTGTTAGTCTAATAAGAAAAGAAAAAACAATTGTTCATGAAATTTCCTTCACAACTTATTTATTGATTTAAGTATAAATACTTTAATATACATGTACAATGGGGTGGAAAAAGAAAAGCGGGAAATTTTTATTAGCACAATCCATTTAGTTTGATAAATAATAGTTGGTTTAGACCAGAAAAGTAGAGTTGAGAATTGGAGATACGATGACGTGGCAGAATATAGGTCGTGGATTTTAAGGGGAGCGACGCACCGATTTGATGTAATCTTGAAGAGCTTTGATCTGTTCCTCGGAAGGGGGTGTTTGGTTGTTCTTGATGGATCTATGCACATCATACGTTGTTGATGCCAAGAACAGAAGCCTGTTCGGTTTGCACAAACAATTTAGCACAATTACAATTACAATTGCTTATAATTTTATTTTAATTAAAGTGAATAGAATAGAATAATACGAACCCGGAGGCGAAAAGCATGATTTGGCCCGGAAATACGTGTTTGCCGAAGATCCTCATCGTTTCTTCTTTTATTCTTCTATAATCCCGCCACTCACTCACCCTGTGTTTCGCAGCTCTCTGCTCTGCTCTACTAATTTTTATCACCAACAAGCTTCTATATACATTGATACTTACAGCATATTTTTATTAACAACTTTTTACAATCATGTTTTTAAACTGTTGATTTCCGCCAAACGATTATTATTTTCATAAATTATATTTATTAATTAATAATTAATTTATAATAAATAATAATCATTAAAAAATTAATAATTAAAATATAGTTATAAATAAAAATAGATTTAAATATAATTTTTTATTTATTTATGTATATATATAGTGAAATTTAATAAAAATTAGAGAGAAAGAGAAAAAAATGAATTGTAATATATTTTTTATATTTTAACTTTTTGTATGTGCACAAGACAATATCATATAATATGAAAAATATATTTCCTATATTTTAATTTTTGTTCTCTCACTATAAATAAAAGATAAAAGATAAATCATCTTCTTATCTCATATGAAATCATTTTGAGTTGAGAGAAAAAAAATTTAATTATAAGGAGGTATATAATTGCAAAATAAATTTTAAATTTAATTTTTTTTATAGAATTATATGTATTTTAGATTTAATTATTTAAATTTTAATTGTATTAAATAGATTATACATTATGAAAATATATTCTTTAAACTCTATAGAGTGCCAAATCAGAGCAAGGTTGACTACTAAGTCAGTCAGGGGTTAAATAAACAAGGTGGGGAAACAGAAACAGCTTATTTTCTCTTAGAGTGAAATGAATAAGTTTGTGTCTTGTGGAAGAACAAACAATTTTTCCAATTTTGTCTGGGAAAAATGTTTATCCTTATGAATGATACAACTTATATCATTTTACCTACGAAACACTGACATTTTAAAAATTCTGACGTGTCTTGTCCGACACTCTCCGACACTCCGACGCTCCAACACGCGTTATAGAAATTCAAGAAAAAGTTCAAAGTTTGCATTGCGTTGAGTTTTTAATTTTAACTATTACATTCGTTGGATTATGATTAACATTTTACTAAGTTTAATATAAATATTTGGGATATCTTATGTTTTTATGCAAAATGGATGCATACTATAAGTTTAGTTTCATTTATTTGTTAAATATTGAATATTAAATATAATATACACTACATAAGTTAAAAATATTATTTAATATCAAAACGTGTTTTAACGTGTCGAAATCTAATATTTTTTAGAATTAACGTGTCGGATTGTCGTGTCGTATCGTGTCGCCTGTCCTGTGTCAGTATCAGTGCTAGATAGCATTTCACTCTCACAAAGAAGTTGGACTCACACCTTAATTTTTTTTTGTCAACTCTCTCCTCTTTTACCTATATATTTCTCTCTCTTCAAATGACATAACTTTACATCTTTTAAAATGATACACACTTTACCCATTTTGTTATTTCGGTTTTAATTGCATATAAAATAAGATTTATCATCTATCATTTAACATAAACACGTAAAATTTCTTATACACACAACATTTTGTGGCCCGCAACAAAAAAAACTCCAATACCCAAAACAAATCTCTATAAGATAAGTGAATCAATTTTACTACCACGTAACTGTTATAGAACCCCTGAAATAATAGTGGCCCCTCCCTCCCTTTTCTGCGTACTAAATTTCAAGTAAGTGTTCTTATTCTCTCTTTTTCATTCAAGAAATGTTCTTCTTCTCTGTCTTTCACATTCTCATTCTGGGCAACCCGTGATGGTATTTTCTTCCAGTAGCACCATTTATTAATGTTTCTCTCTTTGTGGGACGTTTCTTGTTTTATTTGTGAGCTCTCTTTGTCTGTCTCTGTGTTTCTGTTTTCATGACTACTTGTCAATGGAGTCTCTTTCTAAGAAGAAATCAAGAAAGTGAGGGCCTTATTGGTATTGGTGTTTACCCTGCATTTTCTTTTCTTTTCTTTTTCCGAGCTAACGAAGCAAAGTGTGGGTGAATCCACAAGGAAAACTACGTTCAACTTGGCTTTTCTTTATTGTCATAAATTTTAGAGACTTTAGGAGTAATGCAAGTTTTTGTTTGATTATTGTGAAAGCTTCCAACTTGCACATTCATTTCATAGGAAGGGCCACACGACCCACAAGAAGCATTCCTCTAATTAGCTTCATTTCTTTGTTCACAAAAGGTAGAGATTTTTTTTCTCGTCTTGAAGGAAAGATTGTTAAGGAGCGAACATGAAGCGCAAGAATTCTGAAATTGTTTGTACAACTTCTGATGATAATAGCAAGTTGGGTCTTGTTTGCCAATATCAGTTTGAAAATGGGTTATCTCAGTTTGTAATTTTGGATATTGAGATTGGAAGTGGAACTACCACCCTTAATCGTTCCCTCAGCTTATGTACTGAAAACTTCGTGCAGAGCCTTGCTTCCAGCAAAGGCTTAATTCTCTTGTCAAGTCATGGAAGCGATCAATTATGCTACAATGTGTTGAATCCGTTCACCAAAGACACATTCTTGATTCCTCAACCTTGCATAGATGGGCATGTTGTTAGAGTTGGTTTAGCTGCTCTTGATGGATGCAAATGCCAATTCCAGATTGTGCTTCTTGTTAGAGTTGGTTCATGTTCATCTGAATCCATTGGACTTGAATTGCAGATTTTCTCTTCTGACACAAGCACATGGAGTGTAAATCACCCCATCAATTTATCTGTACCTGCTCTATTCCAAGAATTTGAGTTCCAAGAGCTTATCAGTCCTCCACTTTACTCGGATGGGGTAATCCATTGGGAAATGGGTAGTCATTTACTAGCGTATCATGTCACAAGCAAACATTGTGAACTATATGAATTGCCAAAATCTTCTGATGATTGGTCTTGGCGTTCAACAATGATGACTAATCGCTCTTGTTTGTGCGAATCAGGAGGGTATGTCTACTATTGTTATGCTGATTTTGATGGGTTGCACGTTTGGAGTCTTCTCAAAGAGCATGATGATCATTGGTTCAGGAATGCACGCTATCATATTAATTGCACAAGGTTCAGATGGAGATTAGTCCATACTGTCAATCACCAAGATTTTAACTCAAAGCTCAAAGACTTTTATAACCACTTTCTTGAGTGGGAGCCTTACAAGATTACTCCCATTGCCTTTAGTGAAAGAGAACAGATCATACATTTGCAGCTTCCAGGAACTGTTGTTTCTTATCATTTTGGTACAGAAACTTTGAGATCAGTCTACAGATACTCATACCCAGATACAAATTTCAATTGCTGCTTATTCCTTCCTTTTGTTACTTCCGGGCTTTGCAATCAGAAGAGAGAAGAGAACTTGCTGACTAGTGGAGAAATGGACTTACTTCTACCAATAGCAGACTTTGAAAAATTATCCCTTTAATCGTGTTGCAGTGATGCTGTTTCTAATCCCATTGAATTCTACGTTTACTAGTTTTATTTTTCTTTCGCTTGGAAGCAAGTATGTGCAAAGAGATATACCAAAAATTGAAATTATATAGCATATATACATTTACTCCATCCATTTTTATTTTTTAATGACATGTGAGTCGCATTTTTGGTAACAATAAAGGGTAGCCATGCATGGGCCATGGGACGGTATGGGCGATAATCTATAGGCCTTTTTATCGGGCCCTGAGATGGCTCGGCCTTGCAAGCAACTTTTCAGAGTAGTGAGTTAGTGACCCACATCCCCTTTCTGGCTCCATTTGGGCATTGTTTGACATTACAATGCCCATGCTCTAGTTGGTACCTAAGTCAAAGTTTGTCAGTTTGATGCTTTATTGACATGGTTTATGAACCCAAAAAGAAAGGACTAGGAAGTAAGTAAATTATTTTGGGTTTCAATAGCCACTATAAATGAAGGGCTTAGTGTTTATAATATTATAGAAAATAAATACGCATCAAATTTTAATTATTGATTTTCGTCTATCAATGATTATTATTTGTTGGGCAAGTGGCTTTTTACACAGGACGCGTACGGAACACCTAGAGGGGGTGAATAGGTGTTCTGAACTTTTTCTAAAAAAACTTTTTCTTCAATCCCTATATGCCCAAAATAATTTTTCACAATGCTAAGAATAATGTAGTAACAGAATGCGTACCTTAGCAATTTATAGAGTATAAACACAACAATGTAATTTTATTAAACAAAACAGAAAATGATTAATTTCCAAATACCAGAAAACAGTTTAGGTGCTACAGCAATTATAATAGAATCAGTGTAACTGTCAGTCTCTAAACAAAATATTCAGAAATTAAATCAGAGAGACAAGGGACACACGATATATCATGGTTCACACCCACTAATCCTAAGTAGGGTGCTACGTCCAGACTGAAGTAGCTACAGATATTTTATTTATCACAAGTATACCTGTTTTACAAACACGCGTCACACAAGCAATCAAACAAAATATCAAAAACCTTCCTAGTGCCTACATTGCTTCAAGCTCTGAGAATACTCTCAAGCCGAACCTACGGAGTTCACCAACTCCTCTCACACAAGACCTCCACTTTCACTAGTGGATTCTTGAGGTTCCAAGCCTTGAGACACACTCTCAAGCCAAGCACAAGGTTGCCAACCCACATGGTTGCACCCACACACCTAGGACAGATTTACAACACGCAACAACTCCACTTTAAGAACCAATACAATATCTTAGATTTAAAACAGAAAGTCTTTCAACCTATTACAAAGTCATATCACACTTGATATATCAAATAAGACACAACAACAAGCTCCAAGAATGATATGATGTATGCAGAAAATCTAGAGCACAATTATATGTAAATTTTCAGCAATAAGAAACTTGAATTTATTTGAATCAAGTATCTAAATGATAGACACTAAAAATTCTGATTTAAAAAGAAATTATCGCACTATATCCAGAAAAATCAGAATTGTAATTTCTCTCAAAATTTCATAAAAAAATCAGAATTAGTTATAGATAAATCTTTTAGTAATAAACCACAAGAAATCTGAATTTTAATTACAATATATCTCAATTAAAATAGAAAATTCAGATTTAATATTTCAACAATAAAATTCCTAGAACAATTCAAGATTAGGTTTCTAAACAATAAATCCCAAACAGAAAATCTGAATTAAAACACTGTATAACAATAACAAAAATTCAGATTTAATATTTATTTATTTTTCTTTTTTTTCAATCTTTCACAAAAAAATTAGAAACACAAATCTTACACAAAGAGTATCAAGATTTCTACTATATTCACTTAATATCAAAATAAAGAAATCAAAATACTCACAATATATCAAAAAGAAAACAAAAAATTAAATCAACAATATCAAGTATCAAGATTATACCAAATGATGCTCAAAATAAGCTTTAAGATATTACCTCAACAGATCTCAAATTTTCAGCAAAGTAAAACAAAAAATGTGGTTAGGGTTCTTTAACCTTAATTCCAAGGATCTTGAATTAAATGCTTCCAAATGGTTGAGAACTTATCAGAGATTGAGAGCTTTTTTTTTGCAAACTTCGAAGAACAAAGATGATTATTCAGTGAAAAAGAGATCGCGTTTCCGATAGCGTTGAAGAAACTGGTACTGTGCAAGTTTTAAGCGATGTATCTGTTTTTTCTTTTTACAGTTCTCTCTCTTATGTTATTATTATATACAACAAAAGCCTCATCACTTTGATTTACGAGAAAATATCCAACGGTTGCTATTTTCACTTTATAAAAGTTATTGATGAGTTTTGTATTTTTTATATATTATAATCAAAAGTTTATATATATATATATATATATATCAATCAACTTAACAAATCGTGAAAACACCGTTGTTTTGTTTCTTTATATATATACATATATATATATATATATATATATTAAAAACAAATTTTGGAAAGAAGTTGACCTTCATATATATCAATCAATGTAAATTCTTTCTTTTTTTTATTAAAATAGATTTTTAATTGATTTGAATTTTATTTTTAAAAACCTGTTTATTTAATTTTTAAATATTTTTTTATTATGTCACTCAACATAACTAAATACATGTTATGCAATGGAGCTTGGAATCATGCTTAGTGATATATCTAATGTGTTATAAAAAATCAAAAAATTATCTAACCCAAAACTTTAGCATCTTCAAATGAGTTCTTCATGCTTTGACATCATCAAAACTATTTAGGCATAACCTTGTAGACTATAGGAGGTCCTTCAATCTCCCCCTTTTTGATGATGGCAATATATACTCAAATTGAGACAATAAAATGGTTAGTAGCAAAGGTTAGATAACATGTAATATATCAACTTTAAAATTTCTTTAAGATTTCTTTAAGCTCCCCCTTTCAATATGCATAAGCTCAATTTGACATTCATTTATCTTATTTTCTCCCCCTTTGACATTATCAAAAATAATAGTAGCATAAGATAAAACCAAAGCATATGAAAAAATGGCATGAATGTGCATGTATTAAGAAGACGGATCTAATAAGCCTAATTTCATATGCAATCTTTCATAGGTATCTCTAGGTAATGGCTTTGTAAAAATATCCGCTAATTGTTTAGTTGTATCAACAAAATTAATTTCAACATCTCTTTTACTAACATGATCACGAATGAAGTGATGACGAATATCAATATGTTTAGTGCGTGAATGCTGAATGAGATTCTTAGTTAGGTTAATAGCACTTGTGTTATCGCACAAGATGGGAACAGTCTCAAGTTTCAGACCATAGTCCAGAAGTTGTTGCTTTATCCAAAGAACTTGGGCAACACAACTACCTGCAGCTATATACTCTACTTCCACAGTGGATAGAGCTACACTGGCTTGCTTCTTACTATGCCAAGAAACTAAAGCGTTTCCAAACAAATGACATGTGTCACTCGTGCTCTTCCTATCCAACTTACATCCAGCAAAGTCGGCATCGGAATACCCAACTAAGCTTGGTGGAAATCCCTTAGGATACCACAATCCCATTTGACTAGAACCCACCAAATAATGAAAAGTTCTTTTAACAGCAGCTAAGTGGGACTCTCTAGGATTAGATTGATATCGTGCACACATGCATACAGCAAACATAATATCAGGTCTAGAGGCGGTCTAATATAACAATGATCCAATCATATCTCTATACCTTGTAGAATCTACTGATTTACCTTGCTCATATTTATGAAGTGTACATGAGGAGTTCATGGGTGTGTCAATATGCTTTGCCGAGTCCATCCCAAATCTCTTTAGAAGGTCCTTGCAATACTTTGTTTGATGAATGTATGTGCCATTTCTTTCTTGTTTGATTTGGAGGCCAAGAAAGAATGTCAATTCTCCCATCATACTCATCTCAAACTCACCCTGCATAATCTTAGAAAATTCTTCACATAGAGAGTCATCAGTAGAACCAAAAATAATGTCATCTACATAAATTTGTACTAATAGTGTGTGATCATGCTTTTTCTTTATAAAGAGTGTAGTGTTAACTTTACCACGAATAAATGCATGTTCAAGCAAAAATTTACTTAGCCTATCATACCATGCCTGGGTGCTTGTTTTAAACCATATAATGCTTTCTTTAACCTATAGACATGATCAGGCTTTTCACAATTTTCAAATCTAGGAGGTTGCTTAACATACACTTCTTCATTAATATAGCCATTAAGAAATGCACTTTTAACATCCATTTGATACAACACAAAATCATGCACACATGCATATGCAAGCAATAGCCTAATAGTTTCTAGCCTAGCTACAGGTGCATATGTTTCATCATAATCAATGTCTTATTCCTGAATATAACCCTATACCACTAATCTAGCTTTATTTCTAACAATTATTCCATTTTCATCCAACTTATTTCTAAACATCCATTTTGTTCCAATTACTTGTTGGTGCTTAGGTTTAGGAACTAATTCCCATACACAATTTCTTTCAAATTGATTTAATTCATCATGCATAGCATTAATCCAAAATTCATCATTTAATGCATCATGAATATTACTAGGTTCAATTTGAGACACAAAGGCACAATTATTACATAAATTTCTCAAAGAACGTCTAGTAGTTAAGCCTTGTCTAAGATCACCTAGTACTTGGTTCAGTGGATGATTTAATGCTACTCTTTTACTTGGTCGCAGGGGTTCTTCTTCAATTTGAGGAGCTATTGTTCAGGTTGTGCTTGAGCTTCCTCTTGGTCATTTAATGAAATCTTTTCAAATTCACCTGCAATATCATCTTCAACACTTGCCCTTCGCGGCACATTAGCAGGATCATAGTATTCATCAAATGTAACATGTACTGACTCTTCAACAGTCATAGTTCTTTTATTAAACACTCTATATGATTTACTAGATAAGGAATATTTTGTTTAGAGACTGACAATTACACTGATTCTATTATAATTGTTGTAGCACCTAAACTGTTTTATGGTATTTGGAAATTAATCATTTTCTGTTTTGTTTAAGAAAATTACATTGCTGCGTTTATACTCTATAAATTGCTAAGGTACGCATTCTGTTACTACATTATTCTTAGCATTGTGAAAATTATTTTGGGCATATAGGGATTGAAGAAAAAGTTTTTTTTTAGAAAAAGTTCAGAACACCTATTCACCCCCCTTTAGGTGTTCCGTACGCGTCCTGTGTAAGAAGTCATTTGCCCAACAAGTGCTATCACAGCTTTGAGATTTTTCTTGCAAACTTCCGAAGAACAAAGATGATTATTCAGTGAAAAATGAGATCGCGTTTCCGAGAGCATTGAAGAAACTGGTACTGTGTAAGTTTTAAGCAATGTATCTGTTTTTTCTTTTTTCTTTTTACAGTTCTCTCTCTTATGTTATTATTATATACAACAAAAGTCTCATCACTTTGATTTACGGGAAAATATCCAACGGTTGCTATTTTCACTTTATAAAAGCTATTGATGAGTTTTGTATTTTTTATATATTATAATCAAAAGTTTATATATATGTATATCAATCAACTTAACAAATCGTGAAAACACCGTTGTTTTGTTTCTTTATTATATATATATATATATATATATATATATATATATATATATTAAAAACAAATTTTGAAAAGAAGTTGACCTTCATATATATCAATCAAAGTAAATTATTTCTTTCTCCTTTTTTTTTATTAAAACAGATTTTTAATTGATTTAAATTTTATTTTTAAAAACCTGTTTATTTAATTTTTAAATACTTTTTTTATTAGGTCACTCAACATAACTAAACACATGTTATGCAATGATATGCAATGGAGCTTGGAATCATGCTTAGTGATATATCTAATGTGTTACAAAAAATCTAAAAATTGTCTAACCCAAAACTTTAGCATCTTCAAATAAGTTCTTCATGCTTTGACATCATCAAAACTATTTAGGCATAACCTTGTAGACTATAGGAGGTCCTTCATTATTAAAATTTAATAATTAATTAATAATTTTGATTGATGAAAATTATAACCGTTGATTGACGGAAATTAAGGTTAAGATTTGGTGTCAAAAGAGTCTACTCCAAGATAAATTTATCTACTACACACACATAAACTTATAAAAGTATGCATAATCTATATTTTCTCTTTCTCTCTCTTCTCCTCACATGGGATCGAAATATTTTTATATTGTGTGCAGGAGAGAAACATTAAATCCATAAATGAAATATAAAAGGTGCACATAAATTTCATGTATAAGTCATTTAACTTGGTTCTAATGTAACAATTAGGAATAATCAAATGTGTTACAAAAATCTGTGACTTCAAATGTATCACCCTAGATATAGTGTGTGTTAGCAAACTTAGCTTTGGATTATTTTGCTTTTGAAAAATTGATTTTAGTTAAAAATAAGTTTAAAGTGAAGTGATTTATGTTTTAAATATTTTATCTCGAAAGTAAGTTTTTAATAAAAGTTAATATGGAATTTTTGATGTACCAAAAAAAATAATATGCAATTTTTAGCACAAATTAAAAGTTAAATTGCCCTTCATATTACCAAAAAAAAAAATTAAATTTGTTCACTTTTACTCAAATATACATTTCAGTAAAACTTGATTTTTATTAAAAACAACAAAACATAATTTATTTATTTTCTTATAAAATTATATTTGTGGTTGTAAACGTGCCTTCGGCTTTGAGGCAACCCAACAGACAGCAAATCCAAAATAGATTTAGGTACGTGTTTGGTGATAAAATAGACCAATATTGTTCAATTGCAGTCTGCAATATCTTTGTTTGGCTAAAAAGATTGCTTGGGTACAAGAGTGCGCAATTCCACATCTTTCGTTCCTTTTGAAGATGCCAATATCGTGCTAAACGGAAATCTGATATAAAGAATGGATAAGAGAATGAGTTGTTTGCATGGTGGCGCCTTACATGCTCCACCCAAACATTGGACCATCCTCCTCGTAGAGTTTGTGGGTCTCCTAACACACATGTAAAAATTGGTGCCGCCATTTTGTATTATTTTGGACAAAAAGTATTTTCCCCAAGAAACATGCAACTTGCGATTTTAATATTTGATGTGATGTTAATAGAAGATATTAAAATTTTCATCTGATCTCCACTCTTTTGATTATGAAATGATCTTAAGCGTCCATACAACAATCATGAGAAATTATTGTGATAAAAATTGAGGAAAGAATAATTATTAATTTTTCTATAGACGCCTCACCATTTCACTGAGTTTATGTGACATGAGGGTCTTAATTCTCCCTTTTTCCACGCGAGTGAATATTCAGCTGTTGTGGCACATGTGGATCGGGAAGAGAGAGAGAGATAGAAAAGAGGAGAGAGAGAGAGAGGAAGAAATAGGAAGGGAATCATGGAATATATTTTCCTCTTATGTCTAGATGTTTGCAATTTTATTTATATATATATATATATATATATATATATAAGTATTTTTAGGAAAAGTGATTGTGTTATGTTATAGAGATTCATTTTGCATACCGGAGTTTTTTTTTTGCTTCAAAAATTGTGGGTCCCACAAAATGTTGTGTGTGTAGGAAAATTGTTGTGGTCATGTTAAATGATAGATGTAATTCCATATATATATATTATATATATATATATATATATATATATATGGGATAAGATATTGTGATAACCAAATAATGTTAGACCACACTTAACCGTTGATTTTCGTCAATCAACGGTTATATTTATTGCGAATTAATAATTAATTATTGAGTTTGATTTGAAAAATGATAATCGTTCTCTCTAAAACGTCATATTATATATATATATATATATATATATATATATATATATAGGGTTTTATGTTTATTATGTTGTAGGAAAACTGAATGTGTAAAAAATTCGTTTTGCGTGCCTAAAAATGTTGTGTGTGTAGGAAAGTTTGTTGTTAAATTAAAGGAAAAAATGAAAACCCATATATATATAGGCAAAAGAAAAAAGAACAATTTTAACGTTATACGTTAAAGTTGCTCTTTTCTCTCTCTACGTCAGCAAAAAAGTTCTAAAAAGTAACTGAGGAGATAGAAAAAAGAACAATTTTAACGTTATAATTATGTTCTCCTGAGAGAACATAGTTAAAAATGACAGTTATAGATAAGCTTATCTAAAGTTGCTGTAGAAATGTTTACCCCATATATATATATATATGGGGCAAGATATTCTTACACTGGTATAAGAGTTAGAAGTCTTACACTCAATTTTGACCATTGATCCACTTGTATCCAATGGCTCACATTACTAAAAAATTTGAACCCTTAGATATAAGTGGGGTCAAGGGACAAGATTGAGAGTGTAACTTACACTGGTGTAAAATGATCATAACCCTATATATATATATATATGGACAATATCAACTTATACCGGTGTAAAATTAATAAATCTTGCATTTAATCTTAACCGTTAATTTCCATAATTGAACGATTAAGATTGATTGGGTTATTTTTATTAATTAATTATCAATCATCAATAAATTACAACAATTAGATTTATAAAAATCAACGATTAAGATTGAGTGTTAGATTTATTATATATACAATTTAATTATCAATCTTCTTACACCGATATAAGAAGATCATGTCTCGTATATATATATATATATATATAATTACTAAAATATTTTAGCCCTTATATATAAGTGGGATCAACAAACAAGATTGAAAGTGTAACTTACACGGGTGTAAAATGATCTCGACCCATATATATATATATATATATATATATATATATATATATATATATATATATGGGTTCACATTTTACTAAAATATTTGAGCCCTTAGATATATAGTAAGGGCTCAAATAAAAAAGATTGAGAGTGTAACTTACACTAATGTAAAATGATCTTAACCCTTATATATATATATATATATATATATATATATATATATATATATATATATATATATTATCAAGGGTCAATTATGCTCAAACAACAACTTATTCATCCTTTTCATATTATAAATGTAAATTCTTGCAACTATTTTGTAATCAAGTTAGAAATTGAGCAACAGAAATCACAACGCATGGCGAACTGATTATTCGGTTTACATCAATGCCTCCCTAACCTTATCATTTTGTTTTGTATACGACACAAGCTTCTTTACCTAAATAGTGGGAACTGCAAGATTAGTATCAAAGGTTATTAATTTCTATATGAAAAATGGGAAGGAGGACCCCATGCAAAAATGTGCACATACCGAAAAAAGTTGGTGCTTTGATGCTGAGACCGAGAATAATGGTCCTTCGGAATCGCTGGCCACAAAAGTTTGCTTCAAATTAAGAACCATATGAAGAGGGAGCAATGTTAAAAGACTTCGCATGCATGATTACGTTTGGTTCCATTTTTTTAATTGAATCGAATTGATTATTTCAAATAAGTTTAAACCACGCAACTGGTTTGTGTTTGGTTAAATTAGATTTTATTTTTGCAAATTAAATTTTTTATTTTTTTTTTGGTAAATACGTGGGGCATTGCCCCAAGCAAATTAAATTTTAACCGATTCGATTTTAAACTGATTTATGGTCCAAGACTGATTTGGATTTGGAAATAAGTTTGAAATTGATTTCAAAACAAGGTTGGAATTAGAATTGATTCTGAACCGATTTTTAAACTATTTTGAATTAATTTTGATATTTTATCTTTTTATTTTTTTTAAAAAAATGAGTCCAAAACAACTTGATATTTATAATCAAACACACAAAACATTAAAGTATTAGATAAGCATCAAATAAAGAGGGTTTTCCAAACGCCAAAGTATCACCACCAGTATCATCAAGTACTAATTAAAGCTACATGCTGTAATCCCATTTTCGCAGTTCACTTTTAAATTTTAATATGAGAAAAATATAAAATAATTAATTTAACCTTATCCAAATGCCTTTAAGTTTTGGGTTGAAATTACGCTTATCATGATATCACAACTTATTGATCACGAAGTTACGAGTTCGATACTCATCTCATCCACTTTCAGGTGGAACTAAGAAAAACACAAAATGGACTTATACCAAAAAAAATAAAAAAAATTAAATGGACTTATGTATTATAAGGCGGACCAATAATGAACTTGAGTCATATACACGCTTCAAACCCAAAGGACTCTTGTGTGAGAGACACATTAGAGAATAAAATAAAAAACACTAAAAAGGCCATCACCTAACACTTTAAGATTTTGAGTGAGGCTAAATTAATTATTTTATATCTATCTAATATTTAGTGGGATAAATAAATATATGAGCAATTTTATGACAACCGACTCTTTCATTTGATGGACAAATCATCTTATTTTTAATATCTCTTTCATATGTAAAGGAAATGTTCAATCTCATCTCTAAGAAATCTTAATCTCGTTTTTAGTAAACGTAATTCTTCAGTCAAACCATGTATAGATTGATTTGAATAGAGTCAAAGTTTTGAGTTCAAAGATCATCGAAAAATGTGAAGGGCCATTTATGGAGCTTATAGCAAAGTTATTTGAAACATGGCATAGGTATTTTACTTATTATTTTTTCTGCCTATATTTGCCTATCATTATCTAATAGAGTTAGATGAGAGTCTCAAAAGAAAAAATAAAGATAAAGATTAGTTGAGATTCTAATCTAATGATATTTTAGAGTGGTAGGCAAATGTAGACAGAGAGAAAAGTAGGTAGAATAACATATCCCTTCAAATATACATATTTTTATAATGCAGTTGGGTCATTAATTGATTTTTTTTATTTAAAAAAAAATCATTTTCATTCATGAATAATCTAAAATAAATAAATTATTTTAAGTGAAGTACATCTCAATAGAATTTTTGGTTCCATTGAGACTCACCTGCATCTAAGTAATAGTGACAAAGCAACTTCTATATTAACTTAACACACTCAACCAAATAATAGTAGTTTAGTTGATATCAGGGAACTGAATAATGGAGTTAAAAAAATGTGTTTGATCATTTTCAATGCCGTTTTTGAAAAGAATTTAAAGTATTGTGATAATCATTCCTAATTGGACTAGTCGCGAAGTGATATCAATAGTTGAATTTCACATCATCTTCATTGTTACTCAACTATTAACCTCCCAAGCATTAAGCATATTTTCTTATATAAATACACCCCTGACATCCCATTGAGTGCTCACTCTCATTTTGATATCTACATTTGCATTCTTTTAGCAAGAAAGAAAAGGCACTCCAATGGATAACCTTCCAAAATGCCAAACAAACTATACTCCTCTCACCCCCTTAACTTTCATGAAGAGAGCTGCAGCATGCTATGCCAACCGCACCTCTCTCATCTATGAAGGAACCCGTTTCACTTGGCCACAAACTTATCAGCGTTGCCGCCGCCTTGCTTGCTCTCTCCGTGCCTTAAATATTTCCAGGAATGATGTTGTAAGCACCATATTATTTTCTTCATTTCCATTTCCGATACTTATAAATCTTTTTGAGTATAAACATCAAAGCCAGATGATAAATTCCAATTCAACTCTGTGTGAAATAAGTCAACACTCATAATAACATAAGTGTCGACTGTCCTAAATTTGAAATTTACTGTCATTTGAAAATTTTAAAAATAGTGAAATGTAACATTTTCTTGTAAGGTGTGATTCTAGAGACAAGAAGCCTATGGTACTAAAACTTAGATATAAAGCCTTCACAATATAATTAATATCCACATGAATAAAGCACTTGTAAGGTGTTCATAAATACTTATATAAAAATCATGCAGCATATGATACAATGTCTAATTAGTTTTAATTTACTTGCCAGGTATCAGTGCTGGCTCCTAATGTTCCAGCAATGTATGAGATGCATTTTGCTGTGCCTATGGCAAATGCAGTGCTAAACACCATTAACACCCGTCTAGATGCTAAGAACATAGCCACCATTCTTCGACACTCTGAAGCCAAAGTATTGTTTGTGGACCATGAGTATATCCCCAAGGCAAAGGAAGCCTTCAAATTGCTCATGGACAAAGAATTTCAAAAGAACTATTCATCTCTTCCCTTAGTCATTGTTATTGATGACATAAACTCACCAACTGGCATCCGAATTGGTGACTTAGAATATGAGCAAATGGTTGATAATGGTGATCCAAACTTTGTTCCAGAGGAAATCCAAGATGAATGGGCACCAATTGCTTTGAATTATACATCAGGAACAACCGCAGCACCCAAAGGAGTTGTGTACAGCCACAGAGGTACCTACCTCAGTGTCCTCAGCACAATATCAGGATGGGAAATGGGTACTGAACCAGTGTACCTCTGGACACTACCCATGTTCCATTGCAATGGCTGGACCTTCCCTTGGGGTGTGGCTGCACGTGGAGGTACTAATGTTTGCCTTCGCTACCCTTTAGCGAAAGACATATACAAGAACATATCTTTGCATAAGGTGACACACATGTGCTGTGCTCCCATAATCTTCAACATCATTTTAGAAGCCAAGCAAAGTGAACGTCGTGAGATCAAATCCCCAGTGAAAATACTCACTGGGGGAGCACCACCGCCGCCATCATTGCTTGAGAAAATTGAGTCTCTTGGGTTTCATGTCACGCATGGATATGGGATGACAGAAGCAACTGGAACAGTGCTAGTGTGTGAGTGGCAGAACCAGTGGAATCAGCTACCAAAACATGGACAAGCACGGTTGAAAGCACGTCAAGGGATTAACATATTGACTCTTGCAGATGTGGATGTGAAGAACATGGATACAATGGAAAGCGTGCCAAGAGATGGGAAGACAATGGGGGAGATTGTGTTGAGGGGAAATAGTATAATGAAGGGGTACTTTAAAGATCCAGAGTTAACCTCAAAAGTCTTCAGAAATGGGTGGTTTTTCACTGGGGATGTTGGGGTTATACACAGAGATGGTTATATAGAAATTAAGGATAGGAGTAAAGATGTGATCATATCAGGAGGGGAAAACATAAGCAGTGTAGAAGTGGAATCAATTCTGTATAGGCATCCAAGTGTATTGGAGAGTGCAGTGGTGGCAATGCCACACCCAAGATGGGGTGAGAGCCCGTGTGCATTTATAGTATTGAGGAAGAACTCCAAAGGCAAAACAAGTGATGTAACTGAGGCAGAAATAATTGATTATTGCAGGAATAACATGACGCATTTCATGGTTCCAAAGAAGGTAATGTTTGTGGAGGAACTGCCCAAGACTTCAACGGCTAAGGTTCGGAAGGTTGAATTGAGGATCAAGGCAAAGGCCAACGTAGTACCCGACAATCTGCAGATTAAGAAAAACAAGTCTAGTCATAGCCAAGTCAATCAAAACATTGCTGCTTGTAGTAAGCTGATCGTGCCCGTGTCTCGTCTTTGAAATGTCACTTTGACTTACCATATAAAATAAAATTATCTGTTACTTTTTGAGATAAAGATATTGTTGACGTTGATTTTATAATAATGGACAAAAATTAACTACAGGGACTGAATCAGTCTTTAAATTTATTTTTAGACAATTTTCTCCAAAGAGAGAAAAAGACCAATAATCCTTATCCTTCATTATTTAATTTTATTGTGAAAAAATATACAACTTAAAGGACATTATAATAAATTGTATTATTTTATCCATGAATATTATAAATTTTTTAGTCTTGCATATTGGTCTTCAAATAGCTAACCCAAAAAATTTTGTTTTGTGACCTAACTGCTTGTTTGTCCTCTGCATAATGATTCAATCATATTGTTTCACAATTCTTATCAGGGTGAGCAATTACAAATATTATTGCTATTATTAGGTCTATTAACACGCTAGAATATCCAGTTTCAGTAACAAAGGAACCATAATACAACCATTCAAAAAGACCATTATGGGGAACAAGACGGGAATTTTATATTTTTTTATTTTTAACAATGGAAAAGGGTACAGAGAACTCAATAAAAATACAAAAAGAAAATGAACAGGGGGGAAGGGGAATGCAAAGAGTCGCTAGTACTGTTTAGAAACATACGACAGCGACCTTAACTTTCAAGCATTTCATCCCATCAACTCACATCACATATAAACGAAAGTATACATCCAAGGTGTACATTTCGCTCCAACAAGTTATATTTGATAATTTGTATCTAATATGTAGGAAGCCCATAAACTTGTTGGAGCTCCAAATAACCGGACATCGAACTGCGAATAGTACATACAAACCACAGAAAACGGGTTTAACTATGGGGGGTTATTCAGAATAAATAATTATGAACAACATGATGCAGCTCTGGATCCTACGGCAGGTCTATCAACAAGAACCATCCCTGCTGGGTTTTGTGCTGGTTGTGCCCTTGGTAACCTCTTGGCTGTTTACATAAGCAATTGTAAGTCAAACAATGTATGTATTAGAATATCTCATAATATAGCATATCTTCACAATATAAAGATATTGAGAGAGGATCATAGAGAAACCCCAATTTGTGTCAATGAGTCAGTATATTGTTTGACATTATTACAATCAAGCAACCCAAAGTATATGTAAAAGGAATGGACTCAAACCTATTTCATAAAATATATCATTAACATTGGCTGCAGTTTTCGCAGAGGTCTCCATGAAAAACAGACCATTTTCCTCAGCATATAAACGTGCATCCTGCATTGCCCAAGAGTCACAGTTGATAAGTTGGTAGTACCAAAAAATGTCACTGACTCACTGGTATATTGGGTGTATAAAATACGGAACTACAAAAATGCATGCAAGCTGTCAATCATAAAAGAAGAAATCAAACATGCCTTTAAAAGTAGATTATACATTGGACCATCTTTTGAGCTGGAAATGAAGTATTAGGACAATGAAAATTAGGAAGGTACAACTATTCTATGTACACAAGCTCGATTTAGAATCACTGTATATAAACCTTTCAAGTAAGGCAAAATCATTTCTGCCGCTGCGATAGACAATATTTGTCTGCTCCAGACACATTTACCAGGATACGACGACGAATCCTAGTAATTTTCTCTTTTTTTTTTTAAAAAAAAAAAAAAACTCTCATTTTTGTCTCTGCAGCAAATGTTTGCTTTCTGCCACTGCTGCAGAAAAACCAAACCCTTCAAGTAAAGCTTATCTAATTTTCATTTTGAGAAATCGCATTAAACATAAAAAGACTTTATTGGAAAGCAGATAAAATCAAAGCTGCAATGCATGAAAGAAGGAACTCTACCACCATTTTTGATCATGGTGGAGTCAGTTGAGTTAATCCAACAAGTTTTATTGGAAGAGTTTATAGACAATTGGTTAACCTGGGCCAGAAGCAACTATAACAAAACAACCAATATTTTTGATTTACTAACAAATGGTTACTCACGATGCAACTAGCGAGTATACATAGCTGTAACTTGAAGATGCTGAGAACAGTTAAAGCGTTCAGCTAAAAAAAAAATGTCCTGATCAGACTTGTTGTACAGAGAATTTCAAGTATTTGACAACTAAAACGCACCAAATCCTCTTTGAATAGATACTGGAAGTTAACACCAACTATTACAATATGGCAGCAACATTTTTGCATTTCAAATTTTATTAGAATAGTGCTTCGCCGAAGTTTTAGCTAATTGACAATATCGTTAAAGAAATTATAATTCTTATAGCTAAATGCCATAATAGGAAAGATGAAATCAAAAGAATACTTACTTCAGCTGTCACTTTCCTCTTATCTTCCAAGTCAGCTTTGTTACCAGCAAGAACCGTTACCATGTTAGGATTCCCTGCAACAACACCAAAATGAGTGCATTATTTGAGAATCTAATTATTTCACTACAGCTACCAAAAACCCAGTATTAATAGAGGTGAAGAAATAAAAAGTAGACCATGTTTGATATAATACTTTAAAGCAAACCCTCCACTGTTACACAACACAAGCTTTACGTATTATTTCTTTAATTAGAATGTAGGTCATTCAGAGCTCAGTCCTCTGGTAACATGTACAGGAAAAATATAGCTAAATATTTATAAAAAACCATAAATATCATAGATAAATGATTTGATATACTCAAAGTTCAATGAGTGTCTCGGCAAATGGAACCTGGAATCTGCCTAACTGTTCACAATTCTCTCATGCACTAATCATTCTTACATCATCACATGTACCATCCAACGATGTTTGTTCTCTTCTATAATTTTATTATAAAACATGATTTTATAGTTTCATTGAACAATTAATGCAAGTTATTCTAGCAATCAAGTTCATAGAAAGGAGAAAAAACAAATTTCACAAAAGGAATATTGAAGTATATGGTCAAGATTGCTTTACATATAGTTTGTATTAGAAGTTTGTAAACGGTTAATAAATAGTTTGATTACTCTTTTACAATCTATATATTTTATTTCTCTCAGTCGAAAAAGGAAGCATATGAAAACTTCTAAACCAATCAGCAAATACCTTGCTTCTGAAGCTCTTGGACCCACTTTTTAGCTCGAGTAAAAGAATCCTGTGAATGAAAAATACAAGTAATCACATCAAACCTTAGTAGACAGAAACAATTAAAATACTCAAAGCACAGTCTCTCGGTCCTAAAGAAAGGCAAATGAATATACAAACCAAAAGAAAGAACCCTACTAGCAGAATTGATCTCCTCGTCATTTTTAACATTTGGAACCAACAATGGTTCAATGTTCCATCATTCAAACTCAATCTACAAATATATACTTTGCTAAATTTCATAAGGCATTGAATGAATTCTTTTTTTAATAAATTTCTTCCTAACATTCATGAGTTTCAATAAGTGATAGCATTGATTAGGGAGAATAAGTGGGTCCTGTGTATACAATTAGAAGTAGGATTGTTCTGGAACGTCTTGTGGTAAGTTTTTGGTTAGAAAGGAACAACCAGGTATTCCATGCCAAGGTGCATATACATGAACAACCGAAGAGGAATGTCTTCGAATAAATAATGTTGGATTTTGGCCAAGAATTAGAATTCCTTGCTTTTCCAGCTCTAGACTGGACTTGCTAACTTTGTGGTCAGAGTTTTGTTTGTCTTCATCGTAGTAAGAAATGTAGTAAAAGAAGAACTTGCTCATCCACATACTCAAAACAATAAAGCTCAACCCCAACAACATAAGATTTACTATTCCCGTCGTGATTTTGAGAATTACCACGAAGTACAAACAGAAACAGGCTGCAAGATTTTATTTATGGCCCATACTTTTCCCCTAATCATGTTACATAATTTAATGTTATTATATAAGCAATTAATCATATTATATTGAATTTACCTATCAAAATAGGTAAGCAGAAATATTCAAAGGGAAAGATATCATACTGAGCTAGTAATGTCATAAACAATGATAGCAGCAGCAGCGCCTCTGTAGTACATGGGAGCCAAGCTATGGTATCTCTCTTGTCCAGCTGTATCCCAAATCTCAAATTTTACTGTGGCATCATTTACAGCCAACGTCTGCGAAAAGAATGCTGCCCCTATTGTTGATTCCTGATTCCACAATAGACCAAATAAATTCAGCAACATAATATCCACGTGTCTATATGACTAAGGTTATGGCAATAAATAACAACTCTAATAAACCAAAACAAATGATGTCCACACTACCATAAATAGAAGAAGAAATAATCTCTCTATTTCTCTGCCCCCAACCCCACCCACAGTTTTTATGGGATATTCTGGTACCCATCTTTTTCCCCGGACAGGTATGCAATGTAAGTTGTTAAACATTTATTGGATGTTTATTATATTTAATGGACAACTCCCAATTTTAATTTTGGATGAAAAAAATTCTCAAGCATTACAAGAGTAATATATTCCGTCCATTAAAAACATAACATGGGAACAGTATAACCATACATGCTGAATGCTGATAGATTAAATTTAATATATTATATAATAAAATTTAAATCAAATTCGAACAGTTAGGAGTATTACACTAAAAATACTTAAGAATTTTCCCATTTTAAGCTCCAAAACTTTAACAATATCATCCTATGTTGTTCAAAGTGGAAATCTTGGTCAAACTGGGCTTGACTTTCTGTTATCAGCTGGAACTTCTCTTATATTCTCCATCATATTCATAAGTTTTAGAAACATTTTATTCGAAATTTGAAACGGGAGAACATGTTAGAGGTGTAGCTCCTCAACAAGCAGAGAAACAGAGAACTGATAGGAAGTTACCAAAAACTATTCTTTATTATGCTTCTGATACCCATTTCAGATTACAACATATCTATCTATAACTATCACCTATACAGTGTACTATTATATCAGTTGCAACTTCCTTCCCTCTTTTGTAAGAACCTGTAAACCATTACCTAACCATTCTAACCAACCCGTAACAGAACGCTTGCCCCAATGAACTATGTGTGATTCCCCGAATATTTTCGTTAACCCAAAAAACATAGCAAAATTCTAAGTAAACTTTCGAATTTCACAAGCCCCCAATCAAACAGAGAAATCAAAAAGGGGAAGGGGGGAAAATAACCTGGAATTCAAGGAATTGACCCTTGACAAAACGCAAAACAAGGCTGGATTTTCCGGCACCCATGTCCCCGAGGAGAACCTGAAATTCAATTCAGCAAAAAAAGACAAATAAATTAAGGTTATTATGAACCGAAATCGACATGGACGAAAATGAAAGGGATCGAGAAGAGAGAGAGAGAGACCAATTTGGCATTGAGATTGTTCTGTCCGATCGTAGCCATGCAAGTGAATTAGACCGATCAGAAGCGAAGAACGGAAAGGAGAGAAGCTTCTAGAACAAGAAATTGAAACTAAAAGAAGATGAAGACGAAAGAAAAAGAATGAAGCCACAATTTTATTGCTTTCGCTTGCGGTGATTGCTTGCGTGTAAACGCGCTTCTTTCTTTCTTTTCCATTTTTTTTTTATTTTTTTTGTTTACTTTTTGGGTTATTGGCGGTGACAGATTCCAACTTTGTTTATTTCACTTCGTGAAACACATGACCAAAACTTGGAATTTGAAAGTCATATAGCAATCTATGCTATCTAACTTAAAGTCCTAGCATGCCCATGACCAAAAAAAAGAGAGTCAGAGTCAACGTTTTAATTGACAGATACTTATCAGCATTTAACGAATGACGGAATGAGTATATATTTTATTGAAAAATTGTTTATCCTTCCAAATCACATAATTGAGATAAGTTTCACATTTTTATATTTTTTTATCCATTTTCTCTCATTCTTTATCTATCTCTTTCTCTCACTTAAAATAAGGCAATTTTAATTCCTTTAAAATGATATAAAATATGTGTTATTTTAAATGATATAAACTTGTGTCATTTTAAGTGAAAGAAAGAGATAGATAAAAGAGGAGAGAGTGGATAAAAAAAAGCGTGAGTGTCACTCTCACCCCTTCGTAAGAGTGAAATGACACAAGGTGTGTCATCTAAAAGGACAAACAGTGACCAAAGTGCCACTGTTGGCAAAAAAAATTAACAAACTGGCACGCCAACAATAAATTTTGCCAAAATGACACGTGCCATATGTTAGAAAAAATTATGTGTTCGCTACACGAAAATTGAAGGGTATGTAGATTTGAATTATGTGTGAATCATAAAATCCTAAAAAGAATTCGTGGGGTTCAACATGGACTTCTTAAAACAATGGGGTTTATTACTATCAAGTAAGAGAAAAAAAAAACATCTATTCCTGCACACTCATTGAAAAGAGGGAAATGAGACGTGTCAAAAAAAGAGAGAGAGAGCCCACTTATTTCACTACACCTGTTTGACGAATTATGTGTGTAATTCTCCTTATTTGACACGTGGCATTTTTGGTTCTGTGCGTTGTGACGTGGCATATTTCACTACCGTGTAACAAAATATACCACGTGGCTATTTTTTCCCATGCTGTATATTATTTAATGTACATATATAAATTAACAAAATGGAATAAAAATCTAAAATATATTTACACTGAATTTTTTCTGGGTACAATATTTACTATCAATAGTATTCTATCTAAATAAACAAATTCAAAACTTCAAACAATTCCTTGATGTCAATTATTTTCCCATTGTATTCAATTCGCGTCGTTTGTTTTTCGAATTCTAGAAGTTCTAAACATATCTATACTAACCTCACGGGATGAATTACCGAGCAGATCATATGAAGAATTGTGATCGAAGTAGGAAAAAACACTTGGAACAAATTACATATCTATATAAATTAAAAAATAAAAGTGTAAACCACACAAACAAACAAAAACTATAAGAAAGAGAGGGAGGGGGGCGGGAGAGAGATTGGGTGTATTCCCATGCTCTAAAGTAGATTTTTTTTTACAACAGCATTTGGTATAAGAGAAATTTTTTTTAAATTTCAGAAATAATTATTACTGAATTGTAGTGTGAAATATATTTAGTCCAGAATATTTGTAAAAGATATTTGATATGCTAAAATTTTCTAGGAAATTTATGGTTAATTTTACTGAGTGTGTATTTGGTTGATTATGAAATATTAGGAAGAATGTGAGCTTATTTTACAAAAAAAAAAAAAAAAAAAACCCACTTTAAACTTGTACCAATTTGTTTGGTTGACATATAGTTTTTATGAAGATTAATTTGGTCAATAAATTCATGCCTCCATTTCTACTTCCAGGGAAACAAAATGATCCATCTAATTTATGGGATTTCACTTATGCACACTGTATAAAAAATTGCACATGATATGGTTTTCCATGAAACATTTGTAATCTGTTTTTTTTTTTTTTTTTCCTTCACCAAACATGGGTTCATTATTTGTCTGATCATACTTTCCTGGAAAACGAAAAAAAAAAAAAAAACTTTATAACAAACGCCCCTTCGATAGTTTTCCTAACTAATCAGAGTAACATCACATCACATGATTCCAATGATTTTTTAAGAAAGACTATGGTTGCAAATTACCAACATGAAATAACTCTCAATTATTAATTTACAAAGAAATAAAATAAAATAAAAAAGTGTAAATTTTCATCCCTTTGATACAAACAAAGCAGTTTGATTAGGAATGGCGCTGGTACTTGTAGATCTAAAAGAGCGATGTGGGATTGGAGACCTGGTACCCATGAAGTATCATCACCTAATCCTCTTTAAGAAACATGCCCAGAGATAGCAATCTAGGAGTGCACTTTACTCTTTGTGTCTCACCCATTCCCCCTCCATAGCTTCTACAAGACTTTAACCTCTTGTTATATGGGTTCTCTGGTTTAGCAAGATCCTCCAAGCTCCTCACTTTTCCTAATGAACTGAAAGACTGTGCCTTCCCCTCGTAATACTTTGAAAGCCCTCTCCTAATCATTATCAAATTTCCAAACTTTAGAGAATTTTATAAGCATGCAGAAACACAAATTTCATAACAGAAATCATGAGATGTTGAGAAAAAGAAGCTTACTTAATCGGAAGTTTTTGAAACAAAGAAGACATGTCACTCAAAGGGTCAGCTGCAAGCTGATCTGAATCAGACTCGGAAGAAGAAAAAGAACACTCATCATCAACTGTTCCTTTATTATCAGCTTCGACAATCGTATGATAAACCTTGTTTTCCATATTCTCCATATCTAAACCTTGTTTTTCAATGACTCGAACTTTTTTTTTTTCTTCCGAACCAATCAACCACGAGCAACGATTTATATCTGGCTAGGCTAGCATTCAATGAGTGCGAACGCATGCCCACTTTTATCCGTTCCAAATCTTTGCTTTAAATGGAATCACAAGTACACGTGTTTCCTTATTGATGACCGAAACGGTTTATAAGCAAAGCTTTACGAAAATTGGATAAGATTAATGTTTGTCTTTTATTCTTTTATTCTATATTTTATCATAAACTTCTTTAGATAGAAATAGTAAGATTCGGGTTTATCGGATTTGACATTTCTTGTTCCCCAACCTTAGCTCCACCCTTCTCTACCTAGCTAATTGAATGGTGCACCTTTTCATGGTCCAAAAACTCAATGTAAAAATGTCTTTTATTTCATATAAATTTGTATAACATTATTAGAAATGAAAACATAACACTAATGAATCATAGAAACTATTATTATTATTACTACGAGAAAATAACTTACATTAAGTTATTAGATGTGATGAGTTAATGGTGAAGGGGGCTAGTAATTTATGAAGTACCGATATTTCAAAAATTTGAAATTCAAATGAAGGTTTTAAGGTTGTGTTGAGTTTTTAGTTTCAGAATTTTTTATTTTTTTTACGATTACAAAATTTTATTGAATTTAATATAAATATTTGGGATATCTTATGTTCTTTGTAAAATTGATGAATATTATAAATTTTGTTTATTTTTTTATTAAATTATTGAATATTAAATATAATATGCACTACATAAATTTAAAATTTTATTTAATAATAAAACGTGTCGAAATCTAACATTTTTTAGAATTAACATAACGGAAAGTCGCTTTCTGTTGTAAGCACGGCAATCAATGTGAGTGAGTTGTATCAAGTAATTTATATGAGATTATAAATTTAAATTATATTAAAAAAGGAAAAATGAGATTAAGTTTCAAGGGCGAATACGTGGAATGTGAAGTATGAAAGGTGTTTGGATAAGGTCGAAGTCTCCGAAGTATATGTAATTGATATCTCCAACACCGGAAACGGAAAGTCGCTTTCTGTGGTAAGCACGGCAATCAATGTGAGTGAGTTGTATCAATGAATTCCAGATGTTGCTATTCAATGGTGATTAATAGGTAGTAAGTTAGTAATGAAAATTTTAGTAATAAGAATATTCTCACTTAAGTACTTAGTCATTATTTATTTTTATAATAGGATCACGTTCAACTTATATCAGTATAAATAGAATAATAAGTTTAATGTTGAATTTTAATAAATTATTTTTGTATATTTTTTGGTTAAAATTTATTTGGCTCATTTATTAATTAATTATTATTTTCAAAAAAATTACAACTGTTAAATACAAAAAAATTAACGGTTAAATTTAATATAACACTTATTATTCTTACACTGATGTATTTAAAAATTAACAAATTTAATTAAAAATAAAATAAAAACATTTAAATACTATGATTTTCAAATTCAAGTTTAAAAACTGATAAATACAGACCATGCCAAAATTTTATACATTATTTTTATTATTTTTAAAATTTCATTTAAAAAATCTTTATATTTTTCATATTGATTTAAAGAAATATATTATATTTTAAGTTAATCTTATTGTCTGTCTTTTAATTTGAAGATATATAATTAGATTAACAATTATATTTGAATTTCAGATTTGTATTTGATGTATTTATTAAATAATTTAAATAAATTACATATATAGTAAATTGATACTTATGTATTCTAAAGGATATAATATTTTATAAAAAATTAGAAAATTGATTTAATCTAAACTGATTTAAATTAAATTACGTGAAATTTATAAATTACACATAGACAATCAAATAATATTATAAAAGAATCAATTAAATTAGGGGGAATGATAACTGGTCATAAATTTTAATAGGCAGCCAGTAACTACTCTACCTTTTATAATATTTCCTTATATAGTGAGTCCTTTGTATTTCGAAATCAGAAAAAGTCGATTAGTATATGTATTATTAAACGCAATCAATAATTTATTGGTCAAATCAAACCTATGAAGCACCGACACTTCAAAAACCCTGACGTGTCGGTGCACTTTTAGGTTATCCCCGACACTCCAACGCGCATTATAGAAATTCGAAAAAAGGTTCAAATGTTGATTTGCGTTGAGTTTTTAGTTCCAGATTCGTTGGATTACGATTATCATTTTATTGAGTTTAATATAAATATTTGGGATATGTTATGTTTCTTTGCAAAATTTATGAATATTATAGGTTTAGATTCATTTTTTTGTTAAATTATTGAATATTAAATATAATATATACTACATAAATTAAAAATATTATTTAATATCAAAACGTGTCCTAACGTGTCGAAATCTAACATTTTTTAGAATTATATTTCTTTTTCCATAATTTATTTGTCAAATCAAACCAAACATTATTATATGTAATTAATTAGTCAATAAATTGAAAAGAACAATTTTAATTGAATTATTTTTTGACAGTCAAATGTTGAATAAACATGAAAGAAGCATTTTATCGTATAAACTTATTTTAAAAAATATATTAAAATGATAACAGATGACATAAAATTTGCAATAGAAACCATACTTAATATAATAATATGAGATTACATATTACTAAACTGTCAAACAAAAGGAAAATGAATTTTAGGCATTCAAACCATTCGCGTAAAATTGCATATACTGCTGATTGGTACAATTTATTTTACAGCTGTTTTCAATTCTTTTTGCAGAATAAATTTAAAAAGAAGGAAGGAACAGAAAAGTCACGCTGTAAATTTTCCTTATTTCTTTGAAAACATTCACCAACACCCATTATTTTAAAGGATTTATCATCTATTATTTAACATTACCACAAAAATCTTTCTACACTCAAAACATTTTATGGGATCCGCAACAAAAAATAAAATTCCGGCATGCAAAATGAATCTCTATAACATAACACAATTACTTTTCCTATAACATAACTCTTATAAAATCGTATTTAAAATTAGGGTTTTATGACAACGTTATTTCACTACAAAGAATTTTCACTACCAACTTATTACCTATCTAATCACCATTAGATGAACAGTTTTTCTCTTTTCAATTTTTTTTTTAACATTCTCTCTTTGATCTAATGGTTATGTGATCGATAGTAAATTAGTAATAAAAATTTTTAGTAATTAAAATATCTTCACTCTACAACAGAAGGGAGAGAGAAACTAAAATTATAATAAGTGTAATTCTCAATAAATTATAAGAAAAATATGTGAATCACACCCTCTATCATTATTACAACAAAAGGAAGAGAGAAATTAAAATGATAAAAAAAAGTGGAGTTAATAAATATAAAATCTTTAAATTAATACCAGAAAGGGATCAATGTTGTTGAACTTTTCGGTGTTGAAAAAGAGTCATCATTAAGCCTTCTTTAGGCCTTTAATTTTCGTCCACAAACTTCGGCCAATACTTACCCATCCACGTAAGACATCGATTGCGGGTCAGCTGGGAAACAGCCACATTGATATAAGGTGGGACCCGAACCTGGGAGCTTCATGATTATAGATGAACGCGCAAACAATCACAATAGATCCATATTATATTGGTTTTGGATGCTTTATATGTAAAAGTGGTTGTATTGATGTTATTTAATTATAATTATTTATTAATAATGAGATAAAGAGAAAATAAAATGTATGACTTCTAAAGGAATACTTGTAATCAAATAATATGAATATATGATCCGATCACCTTTTCATACAAGATGATTCAAATCTTATTATTTAAAGATAAATGTGTGTTTTTAAGAGAGAGATAAATATAAAGAGCTAGGTAAGATTCATATTTTTTATTTTATTTTATTTTTGATTTTTTTTTAGCAAAACTTGTATCTCTTCGTGTATATCTTTTAAAGAATCTAAATTTGTATAATTTAAAAGGACATTTATTGTTTTATTGTTTCATTATCAAGTTCTGTAAGTAGACAATTTCAGTTCTTCTTATATAAATTTATTTATTTATTTATTTACTCTCTATCTTATTGTGTGTGTTTTTTATCTGCAAATTTATTTATTTTTTAGATTTTATGATCTAATTAGTAATTACTCGATCTCGAGTATCCCACGATTTAAATATGAAAAAAAAAAGCCGCATAAATATGAAATTAATACTAAGTTGAATCAGATATATTACCGGAATCGCCGTATACGGTAGTATAGATATAGAATCAGATATATTAGCATTTTTATTAACATTTATTTAGAATTCAGAAATGCCTCCTCGATGACAAACAAAGATGGATTGGATTGGGCCCAAAACAAAGATGCTAAAAATAACATCCAACCATTGCTCTCAATGTAGTATTAAATTGCCCTCTTCTTCAGAAGATTCTGAGTCTGGCTTTTCTGAATCTCTGTATGGAAATCGCAAAGCCGCCAGAGTGAATAACACTAAATTTATAGAACTTAACGCAGCCAATGACCAATAATAATTGTCTAAACGGCTATCGTTTAGGTTGTCCTGAAACCAACTTGGATTTCCTCCAATTTCACTAACCTTGCCAACTGCATAAAATGAGACAACACTCCCCATGAATCCTGCTCCATTTAAACCAAGTTTGATAGCATTAAAGTAGTGACTTAGGACTTTGATCTTTGAAGAAACGTGTAAAACAATATGTAGATATGCCATCAAGGGCACCTAGGAAAAGATATTGTGGAATCAGCCAAAACATGGTCATTGGGATCATGTTTTCGTCTTCGGTTCCTCCATGAACCGTTGGCTTCTCACAACAACTAATCTCCTCCTTTCAATTTCAGCAGCAGTTATTCAACAAAATATGGAACATATTATTGCTATTACCATTCCAATTTCCAATTGGGGGCACATATTTTCTAAGGTCGGCACGTACCATGCCTCTAACTTTGCCACACATAAAGGAGAACAAAGTCTCAGCCAACTTATGAAAGACCAGAAGTGTGAAAAGAGGGACCACCAATATTCCAAGATATGGGTTCACTTGATTTCCTTGCTCCAAGAAGTAAGTGCTTCCAACGGAAGTAACAACGCCACACATTACAAAAGTCATGCACAGTGGTATCATGTGAAGAAAGACCTTTGCTTCCTTTACTTCACTTACAGTGCAGAGTTTCCATCTGTTACATTTTTGTTCTTCAAGGCTTGAGTTCGAAACTATAATGGCAGCCCTGTCCAGACACCTGCAAGCAGAAAATGCTTTTTGTACATGATAAGAAATAGCAACATATTCAAAGGTTTCGATTATGTGAAAATGTACAAAAGCTATTTATACAGCTGCACAAAAATGCTTTTTTACCAAATGAAATAGCAACATATTCAAAGGTATCCTGTTTATACACAAAATAATTTTTGTTGCACAAAAACTAATTATCAAATGAAAACATCGATTAACACATATTTTATTTATACATAAAATAATTTTTATTTTTTAATAATTAAGCCTAATAATGGGATATCAATGCGGTTAACAATTAACTATGCAGTCGTGGGATATTAATGATGACCTTTTTTCACACATTTAAGTTTAAATTTTGAATTTAAATAATTTTCCACCTACCAATGCAAAAAGTAATGAGATATTAATACTTTTCCACCTACCCATGTAGAAAGTAGCGGATCATTAATACATGTGTTTTCCATTATATATTTTGAATTATTTATCCCACCCATTTCAAATTTCAATTTCGAATTTTGAATTGAGAACATCATTAATACATCTCTCTGCCACCAAGTATTTTATAATGGTTTAAAATAAATTCTCATTTCTTTGTAGAATTTTTTTATTTACAAAATAAAAAATATTTCCAAAAGAAGTAAATTTTCAAACTATCTCCAATGTGAACACAAAGCTAAGATTTAAGGAGGAAGTGAGAGTTAGTTTAGTTTTCAAAAGTTTGGTTCTCATTTCTATATATTAAGATTTTTTATTTACAAAATAAAAAATATTTCCAAAAGAAGTAAATTTTCAAACTATCATCAATGTGAACACAAAGAGAGAATGCTAAAAAGTTAATGAAAAAAGAGAAAAGTTTGTTAATCCAATGGTATATTAAAATAAGAGCTGTGGATGTTGATTTAGTTTTGATCCAACAATAAAAAGATTTATGACAATAGGTAATAAAAAAAGTGATAAATATAACATCACATTATTTATTATCAAATAACTTTAGGTTTATTTTATGGGGATGGATATGTTTATAAAATTTTTTTGAAATTTTTTACCAATAATAAAAAAAAGTGATAAATATAACATCACATTATTTATTATCAAAAAAATAACTTTAGGTTTATTTTATATGGTATTAATTTCAAATTTAGCTTTTAAGATAATATTTGAGTATATAATTATAAAATTGTAAATAATTTAAAAAACAAATAATCAGCTTGGGAAATTGAAAAAGAGAGAGCCTCTCACATTCCGGTTTAAAGATTTTTGATGTAATGTCCCTTTCATAGATGTGTCCGTAATTTAATTACTTACAACCATCTGAGTCACGTGAGCTAGACTACCCTTTCTTCATAGTTGAAAAAGGCAATTAAACTCGAGATTGAGGTATGGACTAATGACTATGGAGATGGAAAGTGATGGCGTTGATGGAAAAAGGCAAATGCTGGTTGTGCAGACGAATGGGAATGGCCTTATCTAGTTGACTTACTTTGCCTTGGGAATGCGTGGCTTCCCTTAAACGCATTCAATGCTACGGTTGGCCTTGCACATTGCTTTTTTCGCCTATATCACGTTGGGAGGATAAAATGCGTTTACAAATTTTTTTTTTTGCAATTACATTAAGGTAGGACGGGTCGTACATTGTGTGATTAATGTAGGATGGTACTACATAATGTAATTTGTAAACAAAAAAGCGTGTAAATATAACCGAATCATTATATTGATGCAAAATCAAAGAGCTAGCCACCTACATACAATACAATACAACACAACCTTGGTAGCAGCTACATGGAAAACACAACAGTTATGGAGAAAGGAAATGGAGTTGAAGCTACAAGATCCGATGATGAGGGATTAGAAGGCAACGCCACCACTCTACGGATTGTGGAGACTTTCCTGCGCTTGCTCCCCGTTGGTCTCTGTGTAACATCCCTTCTCATCATGCTTAAGAACTCTCAGGATAACGACTATGGCTCTATTGCCTACACAGATCTCGGTGCTTTCAGGTACCAATCAAGTGCTTCACACACACACACGTACAATTTCTTTCCCCTCTTTTTCCACCCACCCGTTTTTTTACTGGACAAAATCGAAACTAGATACATAAACATCACTCACTGGTTTTGAGCTGAGGTTGTGGTTTGTGAAGCAAGAAATTAATTTGGGGCATGTGTTTGGATATTTTTTTTTTCTTCTTGAAATTATTTTGTAGAATAATTATGAAAATAAATGTTTCTTATGTTTTTTATTTTGAAAGATAAAAATAAAAAACACACATGTTCTCTACATCTCATTTAAAAATAAAATAACAAAAAATAAAACACATTAAATGATTTTTATTTTATATTTTAATTTAAAAAAAATTAACTTTTTTTAACAAAACCGGCCTTATTAAATGAATTTTATTTTATTTTATTTTTCTGAAAATCAAAAACTGTTTTTAAAAATAGTTATCAAACATAGCCTTGGTTTTTATACTATTTTGACATAATTTAGGCATTTTTTATTAAATATTAGTAACATCAGTATTTAGAAATGATGAGCCAAAAATTTTAGTTTAATTTGGTCTGTGGATTTTTGTATCTTGCTGCAGGTATTTGGTGCTTCCACCATGCCAATGGTCATCTCACTCCCCCCTCCCCCTCCTAATTATGCATGAATGACAAGAGTGATTTATGACTTAGATTTGTTACAAAAATAAAAGGTTTTATATTTATCATTTGATATAATATAACTTCACTTTCCTACGTACACATTAAAGAGGTAGAGTTCACACGTTTTTCTTTCTCTTTCATCATTCCACTTTCTCTCTCCCTTTTAATGTGAGAATTGGAAAGAACACTTACATTATGTTACATAACACTAATAAAACCCAAAAATAAATTTATGTTACATAACACTAATAAAACCCAAAAATAAATTGCTCCACCAACTAGGTTTTACATACCTGTTCAAACCTTTCGCACGATATAAGAAGAAAAGAAAAGAAGCACTCCAATGGTTGTTAAACATTAATTTGAAATACTTATTAGTACATTTAACCACCATGAATTAAGGGCATTTAGATTTTAGAATATCTGAGTTTTTTTTCAGAGCATTACATGATTTTAATTAGTGCTATCTGTGAAACCGTGTGCGAGAGTCGGAACTCTGACAAATGTGAATCTGTGTGACAGTATTAAATGATTTTTTGTTCATAGCATTAAATAGTTTTTCATTGTGTAGGTGTGTTTATTGTGGGCAACGGTATCAATGCAAGATTTTTTTTTTCTTTCTGAAATTAGTTTTATAATATATGAACAAAAAATTACTCAAATGGTTCAATAATTAGCAGTTGATGTATATGCTATTAAGCATTGATATAAATTTTTTATACAAATATTGTTTAGGATAATTTGTCTTCTCGAATAAGTCCAAGCATGATAATACTGAAATTGAAAATGAGGATTATTCTCTTAAAAAAGAATTTTATGAGGGTAATATATCTATATTTTCTAATTTTAAAAAAATATTTTTTTATAATTTTTGGAGAAGATAATATATACAATATTTTAATTAATTTTAATGTAAATTCTCTCTTTAAAAAAAAAATTCCCTCACTATAATTTTTAGTGCCGCTGATGGCTAGTTTGGATATCTATCATTAATTTTTAGATGTTAAAGGATAAAATTAACATTTTGGATGAATCTCAAAGTCAATAGGATTTTAAATTTAATTTTTATCTTTTAAAATCCAAAAAATGATAATATGAATATTAAAAAACAGTTATTGGTTGGTGGTATTAAAAATCAGAGAGAAAAAAAAAAGTACTATGAGAGATTCCTTCATAATTACTTATCGCCGCAAACCGTCTAGATATTAGGTTATATTAAAATAAATTAAAGTGTAGCATATTTTCATTAAGAGAAAAAAGCATAATTTTTAAAATAAATGAAAACGATGTATAATTTAAACATATTTCAAAAGAGAAGAATATACTTTATCAAAAAATAACTTCTCTGTATATTTTGGATTTCTATTTAGTAAAATGAAGTAGAGTTGACTTAAGAACAACCCTGAATCTGGGATGGGGGGTAGCTCTTCCTGACCTTAAATTTTTATGATAAAAGAAATAAAGTGTTAAGACAATGTAATAAATTTTCATGATTCATGACAAATTGAAGAATTGAATATTTTTCCATTTGTGTTCCTAGGTGCTAACCTACATAATCCTGGCTGCTGGAGCTGTGTCAACGGAGGTGCTGTACCTGGCCGACAAGGGAAACACCGCAACAATGTGGAGCTCAGCTTGTGGGTCTTTTGGTTCATTTTGTCACAAGGTCACTGCATCAATAGCTATCACTTTTGGCGCAGTGGTTTGCTATATCGTGCTTTCCCTCATTTCCTCCTACAATCTATTCAGCAAGTTTGATGCACCAGCCAGCAACCCCACTAAGAACATTAATATTGCTGCTTTCCATGGCTGATCCTAAACTTTATGCTTTGTGATGGGTACGTTTTATGCTAGAGGATAACAACATTCTCATGCTTGGCTTTTACTTTCTTCTATTGAATCTCAAAAATAAGACACTCATCCCTGCTTGCTCTGTGAAGGACAATCTTGAAGTGCTTATAAACTAAATAACTTCAGCCGTACGTTTTTGAAGTGCCCAAAGTGCAACGCTCTATACTAAATTTATCATAAAACAGAAATAAACAAGATTAGGCCTTCGCGTTGATAATTTCCTAAGTGCAATATGAAGCACTGATATGGTGTTTTCGATACGTTCTCGATGATATCGGATGTCGATTACCAAACAATACGTGTCCGATACGTTTTCGATACGCGTATCCGATACATTGGAAAAAAATGTAAGGAGTATCAGTGCTTCTTTAAGTGCAATGCTCTATGCAAAAATTTTCACGAGTGCAGCATCATTGATTATTACTCAAATAATTTAGGCCTTATCCATGTAAACTTTCTGAGTTTGGTGAACGATCTGAATTTACAATAAAAAGAAATTGATAAAGCAAGAGAAAAACCAAGTTTGTAGTTTGGGTCATGCAAGTAGCAGTAGCAGTAATCTTTATGGTGCAAAGCAGTAGAGTTGTCGAATTTCATGACAGATTGTAACTAATACCCTACATGATAAGAAGCAATATGTTTCCTTCTCATGTCCAAACAGGAACCAAATGTTTTTATTCTTGTTCATTTTTGGTGTGTCATAGGAAATACGAACCAATAGTTCCATATCAAATTAAGAGTAGAGCCAGAGGATCACAAAAAGCAGTTATCCATATTCAAATCCCCTTGCAGAAACTCCAAACTTGAACTTATTGTAATACAAAGGCAATTGAGAAAACCAAACACAAAACACACTTGAAAGTTGAAACTACATTATTCATTCCAAATCCTTTGGCCTACATTATTTAATAATTCAGTAAACGCTACATTTTCAAAAGGGTAGGACAAAAGAAAAGTTGCAGTAACAACCAAATCAGGGGCTAGCAGGCTGATTGAGAAGAGTCCATCCAAATGAAAGCGTGCACAGCATGAGACCCAGTAGCGCCAGAAAAAAAAATTTCCTGCGAGCATATTGATTAATTTACACATTAATGGTTTTAGACAACAATAGACACACAAACAACTTTTATGCAAAACGAATCTCTATAACATAACACAATCACTTTTCTTACAACATAACTCTTATAAAACCCTTACACCAATCAAACAATTATGGTTAATTATATATTTCAAAATAAAACCCTTACACCAATCAAACAATTATGGTTAATTATATATTTCAATCACTTGATAATTCATATGGTCCTTTTTCCTAAAGAATTTTTTTTTTTTTTAAATTAAACTTGTTATTCTCTTTCTAAAGTCTGAACAAGAAGAAGAGAGAGACAAAAGCAAAACAAAGAGAAGAGAACAAACCCGATCGTGAGACGGTTCTTGGGTTCTCCCGTTGCATAGCCTGTGAAGTAGAAATATCTAGCCACGGTGTAAAGTATTCCAAGGGCAGCACAAATGGAGGGGTGTTTCAGCCCTCCCAAAATCATCAGCATGAAGAAGATGGGCATCGTTTCAAGAGAGTTTTGGTGCCCTCTCTGCACTCACCAAGACACACACACAAGACATAGATCAACCAATAAGCAAAAACACTCCGTTCATTAACTAATCCACGAGAAACAAAAGCAGAAAAGATGAAAAGCCAGGAACTTTCAGGGCTGAGAGAGAGAGAGAGACCTGAATGCAGTTGAAGAGCTTGGCATCTTTGTTTTCGGATTCAGAAGCATAAAGGGTGGGATAAAATACCTTGTACCTGTGGAGAATTTCAACAAACACCTTGTCAACAAAATCATCACTTAACTGTAATACATGTATAAATAATAAAAAAATGGGACCAAAACAAAAGCAATTACCTGTTGCGAGCTCTACCCACTTGACCAGCCATGTAGAAATTGAGGAAACAGTAGAGAACAAGAACGATGGCCACAATACCATACTCTTTTGGCAGCAATTCTATGAGTGCGGTCATTTTCGGTTGATGGGGGGGTTGTTTCGGAATGAATCAGATAAAGATGAGCAAACGCAGTAATCAGTAATGGATTCGGTGTGTTGCAAGTTTTTGAAGCGAAAGCGATATAATATATGGGCTCAATGGCTTCCGAACTCGGTTTGATTATTATTATTTTTTAGGGAAAGAAATCAGCAAATGGTAAAATATTATGTTGTGGTTCTGTGCTTCCTCCCCGAGGCAAAGTACAGTGTATAATAATAATAATAATCAAAGCGGTATTAACAATTCTCGATTGATTGTGCAAATGTTTACTGTATTGAGGATGGAAGTGCAGATGGCCTGATTGACCTTTCAAGCTGATTTCACCATTTAATTCTCAAAGTGGTATTAATTAACAATTGTCTTAATTAGTTATTTATAATTTAAATATTTAATATTAATATTAATAAATATTATTTGGGAAATGTTATATTTACTACCTATTTTTTCTTATTGATTGTGCAAATGTTTACTGTGTGTTGAGGATCTAACGGTTATAATTTATTGGAAATTAATAATTAATTAATTAGTATGACCCATAAATTATAAAGTGGTATTAATTAACAATTGTCTTAATTAGTTATTTATAATTTAAATATTTAATATTAATATTAATAAATATTATTTATAATAATTTGTGATTGAGTAGTCAATAATAGTGATTAATCAATATTATTATATTAAAAATAATTCTTTTGCTATATTAATGATTAATTATTTACCAATTATCCCAAGGTGAGTGGACAACACTAACTACCCGTTTGATAAATAATTCTACCACAAAGCCAAATTGGAAATTGAAGGATGAAATCACCCTTCATAGTCAAAAGCTAATTAACCATTTTATTCTTTTTTGAAGGAAAAAAAAATATTATTTTGATATTTTTTTCAAATTATATATCTTCTGTCTCTATTTAATAAAAGTTTAATTGACATTTACACAAATAAATAAATTATCAAGAATTAGAATTTGGTCAAAATTTTGTTGGATAGATTGTTATATAAATTAAGAAAAGGGATAAGTTAATAAATAATATAGGAATGAAGACAAAAATGTAAAAAATAAAAATAAAATAAAAGCAAAATGGTCAATTAACTATCAATCACACTATTTAGATGTTTTGTATCAAGCACCATATTTCAAAAATTCTGATGTGTCGTGTTCGACACTTTCTGACACTGCAATACTCGTTGCAAATATTCAAAAAAGTTTCAACGGTTACGTTGCGTTGCATTTTGAGTTTCAACTATTAGATTCGTCAGATTACGATTACAATTTTATTAAGTTTAATATAAACATTCGAGATATATTATGTTTCTTTGCAAAATTGATGGGTATTATAAGTTTAGCTTTATTTTTTTATTAAATTATTGAATACTAAATATAATATACACTAAATTAAAAATATTGTATAATATCAAAACATGTCCTAACGTATCAAAATTTAACATTTTTTAAAATTAATGTATCAAAATATCGTGTTGTATCTCGTGTTCCGTGTCGGTGTGGGTGTCGGCGCAACATAATTAGCAAATACTGATGATCAAGTGCGTCCATTGGGACTATTTATTAAAATCTTTTAAAATTACAATAAGATTAAGATGTGATCATGAAGTGACTCCCCCCCCCCCCCCCCCCCCCCCCCCCCCCCCCCCCGGTATGTGCTCATTGCACAGTTAAGAGGAAAATACATGAGTTTTTCTTGAGACTTCACATTGATGAGTTTTATTTGAATGATTATGAAATAAAATGACTTCTAAATAAGTTATTAAAGTAAAATACGATATTATATAATAAACTTTATGTAATTACATGTTGTTGTTTGAACTTTTGGAGTTCATAAATACATCCCATAGAGCATGAAATATATCAATTCATGGATGCTTGCCGTGAAAATGGTAGAGACCAAAATACTATAAAAACTTACCATGGTGCAAGGCACCTATACTACAATAGCGTGTGTGTGATCCCTTGTTGGGAAACAGAGCCCAATAAGAGAATTTAACACCCAAAATGCACCCACTTTATAAAACCAGAAACAGAGCAATAATAGATCTAGCTATCTGATTGAAGAATACTAGAATAGCCAGGACCAGTGAAAACAGTAATCCATGGCAGAAACTCCAAACTTGACCTTATTGTAATACAAAGGCTATTGAGAAAATCAAACACAAAACACACTTGAAAGTTGAAACTACATTATTCATTCCAAATCCTTTGACCTTCGTTATTTAATAATTCAACAAACGCTACATAAATCAAAAGGGTAGGACAAAAGAAAAGTTACAGTAACAACCAAATCAGGGTCTAGCAGGCTGATTGAGAAGAGTCCATCCAAATGAAAGTGTGCACAGCATGAGACCCAGCAGCGCCAGAAAAAAAGATCTCCTGCGAACATATTGATTAATTTACACATTAATGGTGTTAGAAAAGGGGAAATAATTATCCATGTTGCATGAGATAATTATCTCATGCAAAAGAGACAAAATAATGGGATCCATTATTTTATTTATTTATTTATTTATTTGAAAAAGTAACAGACCTCACAATTTTATCTCAGTTACATGAGATAATTATTTCATGTAACATGAGATTAATAGATCCCTTTAGAAAAATCAAACTATTATAGTTGATTATATATTTTAAGGGAAAAAGAATAATAACATTATATGAAAGTTGTTAGGTTATGTTATAGAGATAGAGACTCTATGATTCATATTTATTTTCAAAAAACACAAAATACAAAACAAAACAAGGGTAGGTACACAATCTTTATCTCTATATTTCCTACAACATTATATTTGCATGGTCTTTTTTTTCTTGCGAATTTTTTTTTGAGTAAACATCCTTTTTGATCTCTGGCAATATCCACGAAATCTTTTTTAATCCTTGGCAATAAAAAATGACCAAATTGGCCCTTAAAATGATGAAAAAATGATCAAGGAGTATTTATTACAATTGACAAAAGCACTGAAGTGATAATCTTTTCATAATTTCAGAGACCAATTTGATCTTTTTGTATTGCCAGGGATTAAAAAAGATTTCGTAGATAGTGCGAGGACAAAAGATGGTGTTTACTCATTTTTTTTTTTTTTTTTTTAATTAAACCTGTTATTCTCTTTCTAAAGTCTAAACAAGAAAGAGAGAGAGAAGAGAGCAAACCCCATCGCGAGACGGTTCTTGGGTTCGCCCGTTGCATAGCCTGTGAAGTAGAAATATCTAGCGACGGTGCAAAGTATTCCAAGGGCAGCACAAATGGAGGGGTGCTTCAGCCCTCCCAAAATCATCAGCATGAAGAAGATGGGCATCGTTTCAAGAGAGTTTTGGTGCCCTCTCTGCACTCACCATGACACACACACAAGACATAGATCAACCAATAAGCAAAAACACTCCATTCATTAACCAATCCACGAGAAAGAAAAACAGAAAAGATGAAAAGCCAGGAACTTTCAGGGCTGAGCTATAGAGAGAGACCTGAATGCAGTTGAAGAGCTTGGCATCTTTGTTTTCGGATTCAGAAGCATAAAGGGTGGGATAAAATACCTTGTACCTGTGGATATTTTCAACAAACATCTTGTTATAACAAAATCATCACTTAAATGCACACATGTATGAATAACAAAAGGGGACCAAAACAAAAGAAATTACTTGTTGCGAGCTCTACCCACTTGACCGGCCATGTAGAAATTGAGAAAACAGTAGAGAACGAGAACGATGGCCACAAAGCCATACTCTTTTGGCAGCAATTCTATGAGTACGGCCATTTTCGGTTGATGGGGTTGTGATTTCTGAATGAATCTGATAAAGATTTATGGGTTCGGTGTGTTGCAAGTTTCCGAAGCGATATATAATATGGGCTCAATGGCTTCGGTATTCAGTTTGATTATTTTTTTTTAAAATATTATCATCATGTCTTTGTTTTATGCTTCTTGTCCAAGGCAAAGTGTATATATGTTTCAAATTTTTAATGGAGAAGCGTTGACTTTGGTTAAGTGACTTGGTCCATAGAGGATTAAACATTTAAAAAAAAATAATAATAATAATAAAGTGATGTGCTGAGGATGGAAGTACAGATGGTCTTATTTCACCATTTAATTCCCAATTTGGCTTTGCTGCGTAATGGTTTATCTAATGGATGGTTAGGTTATTATCGGCTTTTTTTATTATCATTGTAGCCTATATTTAATAATTAATTATCAAATTGATATTAATTATAAATTATATCAAAAATTTAATCTTGTTTATATACATAACATCCATTTATCTTTATTTGATCGTTGACCATCAAATCAATCAGTGTTATAAGATTTTTTAGTTGTCCAAGACCAAATTGAAAATTAAGGGTGAAATCACATTTTAGAGTCAATCAACCATCAATCAGACTATATATATAATAACTAATAATTTTTATTGATGTCAAATAAAAAATTTGATATCTGATCTTAGAGCTTTAGATCAAGACTGGTCAATATTATTAAATGCTTATAAACTAGAGACATTAAATTAAGACAAAATCTTTATTCAAAAAAAAAAAAATTAAGACAAAATCAACTATTTTTAAATGAGGTGTAATTTTTTTTATTTGACATAGGTATCAAATAATCCTATATATATATATATATTGTTAGGTCCGAGGTAGACCGTATTGCTATACCGGATGGTATGCGCTCAGAGATGATGTATATGCCTAATGTACTAGGCTATACGCCGAGGTCCCAATCACTGCGCACCAGCAATAGGCTTTATAACCAGGGGGTGGTGTGTGCACAATGAGTGGAATAAGCTAGGCGATTCAGAGGTATGTACCTGGGATGTCTGAGCTCTTATTTATAGGGGTACCTGGCTCGGTTGCTGAGCTCCTGTTGTTGAGATTCCGTCCGACTTGGTCGGCCTCAACTAGTTTGTTTCAGTCAGTTGAGATTTGGCAGTATCTCTTGACGAGATATTCTCGGATGGCGGTTGAGCGGAGCTTCATCCGTAACATATATATATATATATGTGTGTGGGGCGATTTGCATAGATTTTATTTTAATAATTTTCTCACATACTTTGAAAAATCTTCTAAAATCCCAATAAAATTAAAATGCGATCATGAAGTGACTTGCATAAGGGTCTACGAAGGCTTTCTAAAAATAATGCGTGTTACTATCATCTTCTTGAACTCAGAGTAGGTAACTTCCGTTTTTTTTTTCGTGTATGGCCATTGCACATTTAAATACGTGAGAATACGAGAGAGAGAGAGGAAAATACGTGAGTTTTTCTTGTGACTTATTTTTTATGTTCAATTGGAAGTACATTGACGAGTTGTATTTAAATGATTGTGAAATAAAATGATTTAAGTTATTAAAGTAAAAGACGATATTATATAGTAAACTCTATATATGTAATTATATGTTTTACATTATTTTAACGGCAAAAGTTATTTTCATTAGCATTTATATTTAACAGTGAGAATGGGAGTGTTTAAAAGTAATGATAAAGTGAGGGGGAGGTTAGAATAGGGAATGATCTTAAGCGCATACAAATCTTTAATAGTTGAAGGTGATTTTTTTTTATTATATTAATATTGATGTTTCGCCTCTCATAATTTTTTTAACTATGAGTATATATTTTCCGTATAAATAATTACAACTTATAAAGAAAAATACATTAACAATTTTGCGCTTCTTACAAAAAATTTTGTACAATTTTCTAATAATAAAAAGCATGACGAGAATCAAAAAGTTTTATAAAGAACAAAGGAGCCGATTGGTGACTACCGTGAAGTAAGGATCTAACATATTTTATTTTAATGTTTAGTTGAACTTCCATATTTTAAATTTTTATTACATTAATGTTTAGTTTATTTTTAAAAGGGAATAACATCTGTCATTTTAAAGGATATAAGCTTATATCCTTTTAGATCCTAACCGTTGATTTCCGTCAATCAACGGTTATAATTTATTGTATCAAAATTATTAATTAATTAATAATAAATTTGTCCCATTAAATTTGACCCAATAAATTATAACCGTTAATGGATGGAAATCAACGTTTAGGATCTAAAATGATATAAACTTATTTCCTTTAAAAGGATAAATGTTTTTCCCTTTTTAAAATCATCAGTTTTGGTATTTTGCTTAGTAGTCTCTCACTCTCTTGTTAATATTTGGCTATATAGTATGTGTTTTATTTTTCTTATGTTGCATTGAGACAAGTTGTCTCATGCAACACATAAAAAGTGAGTGGGACCCACCAAAAAGAAAAAGAGAGAAAATAAAAAAAGTGGGTCCCATCCATTTTTTGTATGTTGCATGAGACATCTTATCTCATGCAACATAAGAAAAATAAAACCCATATAGTATTTGCTATCGTTTTTTATTTCTTAGGCCTCAAGATTGATGCACCCAGCCCTGACAGGAAGAAGACTTAGCGCAATTTTGGCACCATGCGTCAATGCGTCATTATATACATATAATATTATAATGAATTTTATAAGAGTTATGTTGTAGGAAAAGTGATTGTGTAATGTTATAGAGATTCGTTTTGCATGCCGTAATTTTCTTTTTTTCTTTTTTCTTTGAAAAGTGTGGGCCCCACAAAATATTGTGTACGTAGGAAAATTTGTTGTGTCATGTTAAATGACAAATACAAATAATCCCAATTATCATTCCAGTCATTGTGTACAATGTTCCAGAATATTCATTTTGCAAATTAATATTACATTGTTTTAAATGAGTTCAACGATGGGTGCAGGTTCTGGTGTTTCTTAATTATGATATCGTTGTTAATGGAAGTTAATTTATTATAGTATTATAATTGTTAATATTATGATAAATTGTTTTGTTGATTGCTGATTCAGGGAAATTTTTAAAAATTCTCATATAGTTTTGCTTTGAATTACTTATTTTCTAATTTTTTTTAATAAGTTCTATTTTCTCATTAGTTGGAGATACATATCTTCTACAATAGACACATGATGTGATAGTAGGGGTGTAATTAGGCCAGGCCGGGCCAGGCTTTGGCCTTCATGGCCTAGGCCTACACAAAAAAATGTTGAGCCTATCTGGCCTATGAGCCTATTAAAGGCTTAATTTAAAGGTCAGGCCTGCCCTGTTATTAAAAGATAAAAAGCCTACATGGCCTATGAGGCCTTTTAGGCCTATCATATTCCAAATTAAATTTTAAAAAAATGAAATATCTCATTCATTAAATAATATTTCTAGTATGGGTCCAAATGATTAAAATTCTAAAACAAATTTTTTAACAAGCACACAGATTATAAAAATTCATGACAACAAATAAATATTAAATATTAGGTTAAGTTATCTAACTTTTAGAATAAATATATATTTTTTTTATTTAAATATTAAACAGGCCGGCCTACAGGCTAAAAGGCCAGACATTTTATTTTCAGCCTACGGCCTTGTTTCTAAACAGGCTCATCCACAAGCCTTAACATGTTCTATTAACCTCGTAGGCCAGGGCAGGCCGGACTTTTCGTAGGACATAGGCCCCTGTAGGCCGGCCTGACCCATTTACACCCCTATGTGATAGTGTCCATCACTGCCGGAGCCGGGCTCCAATTGGAATCCGGACCAAAAAATTATATGTGTATTTATTTTTCTTAATTTTTGTTATTTCATATTATAATATATTAAAATTATATTAAATACAAAACACCTGAGCAGAGAATATAAAAAAGAGTTATAATTTTATTAAATATATTTTAACATTTTTATATAAGTGAAAATGGAACACATAACTTAACACAACTTACCCAAATCTCTTACTAAATATATTTTAATTTTTTGATAGGAACAAATTACAAATTTTAGCCCAGGCCAAATTACAATTTTAGACTGAACCAAATTATAATTGATTATATAATTATACATGATAAACACAATTTGTTAAAATTTAGCCTAGGACGAGGCCATCCCCAACCACCAAGTGGCCCCGCCACTGGTGTCCATCACCCACTAAAAAAAAGAAATAAAAATGGTGGCACAATTTTTTATGAAAGAAGAGCATGAGATAGTTATTTTATGTAAAATAGAGAATGATTTCCTTTTTTTTTAATCACTTTTTTTTTGGTAAGCTGTTTTTAATCACTTATCTATCTATGATTTTTCCATCTAAATTCATTATTGACATTTAACATTATTAGAAACCTAATTAATCTATCTATTTTATCCTTCTTAAAAGAATAAAATAGATGATAACAAAGGGGACGGTTATACTTAACACCAGGTAAGTTTACGATCCTTACGACCAATCTCATTACCATTAGATTAAAATTAAATCTAATGGTTTATAATTATGCTTTATAATCCTAATTTTTACTCTCTCATCTTCTCTTTCTCTCTATAGGTTTGAGATCTATACACCTCTTTCTCTGTCTAGATTTGGAAATCAACTTTCTCATCCTCTTTATTGTTATAGTGCTTTGTTCTCCAATTCCAACAAAAATATCTCACCAAAATGAATAATCAGACACATGAATTAATTCTTTCCATTACCATTGAATAGATTTATGAAATCGCAAGACGAAAAATTATGTATGCTTTCCTTTATTCCAGCGATCACTGATAAGTCATTTTTTGAGGGATCAATCGATGAATTAGGGTAATTTGACATAAATTTGATCCCACTCAATGATGAAATATTTCAAAATAATAATAATATGATGGTTTTTTCAATTCTTAATTCGCAGTATCCTAAAAACAATCTATGAATTAAAGTATCATGACGATTGGTGGTGCATTTACTGATGGAGAGGGTTGAGAACTGCAAGATGGTTGAGAACTGCTAGATGGAGAAATTGGACGGAGGGTGACAGATGGTTGAGAACTGCAAGATGGAGAAATTGGAAGACCAAGAGAGAAGGTGAAAGAGGATCAGAGATGATGGAGAGTTAAAATTAGGATTATATGGACTGATTCATTAGATTTAATTCTGATCTAAAGATGATTAAGTTGGTTGTAAGGATGGTAAACTTTTGTGGTGGTAAGTATAATATTCCCTCCCGATAACAAGAAGGGGAAAAAAATTAAATATGTTAGAAACTTACCACACTTAAAAGCAAATATATATATATATATATATATATATATATATATATAGAGAAAAAAAGTCCAAATATGCCTAAATCAAAAAGATGAAAATAAATTGAGGACAAAAAATAAGAAGAAAAAATAAAATATGTTAAAAACTGACAACAGTAATTAAAAGGACTAAAAGTAAAAAAAATAAAATAATAGTCTAACTAAAAGAGAAACAAATAGTCTGAAAAAAATAGAATAAAAAATAAGATACATATATGTTTAAGTAAAAAAAAAAGACTTAGAATAAAAAAAATAAAACTAAATATGTTGGAAACTTATAACATTATTGTTTTTCTTCTATTTATTTTTTTCTTATATTTATTTTTTAATACATTCTTATATTTCTTTTAACAACGTCAAAAAAAGATTAGAATAAAAACAGCAAAAAAAAATTAAATATGTCTAAATCAAAAATAAAAATATAGATTGAGGACAAAAAAAAAATAGAAGAAAAAATAACACCAAATATGTTAAAAACGTATATAACACTAATTTCTTTTTATTCTATTTTTTCTCTTTATTTTGCTTCTATTTCTTTTAATAATGATAAAAAATACTAAAAGTGAAAACAATAAAAAAAAATCAAATATGTTTAAATCAAAAAGAAAAAAATAGATTGAGGACAAAAGTAAAATAGAAGACAAAATAAGACAACAAAATTGAACTTTTTTCTTCTATTTTTTCTTACTTTTATTGTAAGTACTGTTGTAAATTTCTAAATATTTGGTTTTTTTTTTTTGGTGAAATCTAAATAAATATTTGGTTTTATTTTTTCTTTTTGGTGATCAGTCTATTTTCTATTTTAAGAAGGGTAAAATAGACAGATTAATTAAGTTTATAATAATATTAAGAATGGGTTTGAATGAAAAATTTATTGGAATAAATGATTAAAAGAAAAACATAGGGAATAAGTGATTTAAAAGAAAATCATATATATGAAAAGTTTTGAAATTTTCCCTTCTAATTATTATGCCTCATCAGTGTATTGTTGATATGTTTGAAAAAATGGAATGAAAAAATTATATTGGATAATAGATTGAAAAAATTATTTTTCTCCTCCTTATTAACGAAAAAATCTTGTATATTAAAACTCATGTAAAGTATACGTGCGCGTTCACATTTATTTAATTAATATTAGTTAAACTAGTTAGGTTGAATGGCTAACTGGCGTTATTTTTTCATATTTATTTAAATATTAACAGTTTTATTTTAATACGAGTATTGTTTTTGATTAATATCATTATTTAACATTAATATAGCATCTTTATTTAATACATTATTTTATTCTAATAAGAAATTGTAAATTGATTTTTAATGACGAGAGAGAATTAATTTGACTTTGCTATTAATTATATTAATTTTTTTTAATTATTCAAATATATTAAGATTTTGAAAAAAAAAATTAGTGTATGAGTTTTATTAAATAAAAATTAAAATCAGTAAATATATAAACAAAAAAATAATAAATTTTGCATAAAACAATTAATTAGAACATGACTTTTTATTCCAAAATTAAAATTTTATTTTTATTTGTATATTTTTATTTAACTAAAATAATAATAATTAAAACTATAAGTGGTGCGCAGGTATTATAACCTGCAAACCGCAAGGTTGCATGAAGTCACCAAAAGTCGCCTATTATGCTCAATCTGTTCATTTCCCCAAGGCACCATTATGTGTAAGATGAGAAGACGATTTACAGAAACCAAAAAATTGATAAAAGTAAATAGTGACACCAATTCAATGTGTAACTAACATTTTCCAGGATACCAAAAAAAAAAAAAAAAAACTAACATTTTCCAATAAATTAGCCTAAGCTTAAATACGCAGCTGAAATCATTCCACATAATTCTGTTCATTACTTTTAATTTATTTTTTCAGTAAGAGATTTATTGCACAAACATGATCCGTTGCGTCAGCGCAGGAAATCAACCATCATGTCGATTTGTTTGATATTTAGCAAAGCCTAGTTCTATATTGAAATAAAACATTTAGATTTACACATCAAATATTGTGCATTATAACACTACCCCCTATTGATTACATGAAAGATCTTTCATTATACTAATTTATGTAATTAAGTACTTATTTAAAGCATATCATCTCAACGATTTGCCCTTTACATTCTAACTATATGTATTACGAACAGTGCCATTAGCTTGGTGCAACTGATCTAGATGCACGGTATCTCAATCCATATATTAAAAACAAAAGGAATTGTTAAAACTTAAAAGGGAGAAAACAAGGCAGCAGGCATCTTTCTCCCTTTTAAATGTTGGTGGCATCGATATTTGGACATATAATCTCAAGGGATTAATTTTCTCATTTTATATGAGAGAATTTTCTCATGCTACACACTCAATATATAAGTGGGGTCCACAAAAAAAATGAAAAGATAAAAGGATCATTTTACACCAGTGTAAGTTACACTCTTAATATTGTCCGTTAATCCCACTTATATCTAGGGGCTCAAATCTTTTAGTAATGTGAGTCATTGGATACAAGTGGGTCAATGGTCAAGATTGAGTGTAAGACTTCTAACTCTTACACCGGTGTAAGAATATCCTGCCCCATATATATATATATATATATATATATATATATATATATATATATATATATATATATATATATATATGGGGATAGGATCGACTTACACCGGTGTAAGAATAATAAATCTTATACCAAATCTTAACCGTTGATTTCCGTGCATCTAACGGTTGAGATTTATTGGGAATTACAAATTAATTAATTAATGAGACCTAATAAATCTTAACCGTTAGATGTAGAAAATCAATGATTAAGATTTGGTGTAAGACTTATTAGCCTTACACCGGTGTAAGATGATCCTGCTCCATATATATATATATATATATATATATATATATAGGGGTAAACATTTCTCAAGCAGCTTGAGATAAGTTTATCTCCGGCTATCTCCAAAACTACGTCGTTTTAATTAATGAAGTATGTTTATGTAATTTTAGGTGAATTAATGAAGGGTGTTTCAGTAAAATGTATATGATATAAAAATAAATAAAATTACAAAAATACCCTTCATTAATTCACCTAAAATTACATAAACATCCTTCATTAATCAAAACGACGTAGTTTTGGGGCTAGCCGGAGATAAACTTATCTCAAACTGCTTGAGAAACGTTTTTCCCATATATATATATATATATATATATATATATATATATATATTTAAGTTGGGAAAAATAAATCTTATGTTTTAGGAAAATTCTAACCTCATGTCATATATACATTAAGTGTGGATCCCACTTATTTAAAAAAAAAACAAAAAACAAAAAAAAATGAGTGACACACATTTTTATGGTGTGTGTTGGAAGGGTTTATTTTCTCATGCAACATGAGAAAAAATAAACCCCATTTAAGCTTTACATTATTTGAAACAACGAAAGTTATTTTCGTTCTCCATTTGGCATTATCATTGAGAGTAGGTGTGGTAAACGAGCCAGGGGCCCTTTAGGGGCCTTTGGCTCGGCTCGTAAAGGCTTGAGCTCGTTTAATAAAAGCTCGTGTTGGAACCAGGCTTAGATTTGTATAAAAGCTCGTTTAATAAAAAAGCCTCAGGCTCTAATTCAGAAGCTCGGCCTTAGAGCCTCCCAGGCTAGCCTAGTATATAAATATTTATTTATATTTTTTATACTACTTGTAATAACTCTCTATCTCATCAATTTATTTTACCCCATTTTATTGGTTTAATAGACATTTTGAATGATTTTGTTCTATATTATGCTATTTGGATATATATTGAATTTATGTATATTTATGGAATTACTGGTGTTGTTCTATATTATCCTTCATCCTCCTTCACACAAACAAACCCACAAAAACTCATTCGTTCCACTGTGCACTACTTGTTTGTGTCAATTTATTTTTTATTTTTTTATTTTTTATTTTTGTTGGCACTTTTTTTATAATGGGCTAAGATAATATAACATGTTATCTGCCTTCTCTCACTTTAATTCTTATTTATTTATTGTAGACTTTGTAAATTATTGCTGCAAATTAGAAGCTAAGGTTTCTATATGGAAATTGATTTTTTGTGAAATTTTGTTCTCTCATTTTTATTCTTTTATTTTTTGTAAATAAACCAGGCTACAGGCCAATATTATATTCGTAACAGGTAACAGGCTAAGGCCATTCGGACACGTTTAAATACAGGCTTGGCTCGTTAAGATCAAAGCTCGGCTCGGCTCGGCCCGTTAACACCAAATAAATGGTACGACGATGGTACTTTAAAAATTTCCTTGCTGAGGATGGAAGTACAGATGGTCTTATTTCACCATTTAATTCCCAATTTGACTTTGCTGCATAATTGTTTATCTAATGGATGGTTAGGTTATTATCAGCTTTTTATCATTGCAGTCTTTATTTAATAATTAATTATCAAATTGACATTAATTATAAATTATATCAAAAATTTAATTTTGTTTATAAATATAACATCAATCTATTCTTGTTTGACCATTGACCATCAAATCAATGAGTGTTATAAGATTTTTTAGTTGTCCAAGGCCAAATTGGAAATTAAGTGTGAAATCACATTTTAGAGTCAATCAACCATCGATCAGACTATATATATAAGGATTTTATAATTCTCATGTTAAATGAGAATTGAAATTTCATGTTGTAGAGATAAAAAGCATGTGAGACTCATGTGTTAGAAAAAATTATATGTAGGACCCATGTCAGCACGGAAATCGAAGGGTGTGTAGGAAAATTATAATTCTCATGTTGAATAAGAATTATAAAACCCTATATATAATAACTAATAATTTTTACTGGTGTCAAATAAAAAGTTTGATACCTAATCTTAGAGCTTTCGATCAAGACTGGTCAATATTATTAAATGCTTATAAATTAAAGTCATTAAATTAAGACAAAATCAACGATTTTTAAATGAGGTGTAAATTTTTTTATTTGACATAGATATCAAATAATCATATATATATATATATATATATATATATATATATATATATATATATATATTGTGTGTGTGTGTGTTGTGTGTGGGGGGGGGGGGGGGGGGGGCAATTTGCACATATTTTATTTTAATAATTTTCTCACATACTTTGAAAAATCTTTTAAAATCCCAATAAAATTAAAATGCGATCATGAAGTGACTTGCATAAGGGTCTACAAAGGCTTTCTAAAAATAATGCGTGTTACTATCATCTTCTTGAACTCAGAGTAGGTAACTTCCGTTTTTTTTTCGTGTATGGCCATTGCACAAGTGTTTAAGATATCATTTGGTGGACAAGATATGATAAGAGAATTGGATAAAGGTATAATATGATATGGGTATGATAAGCTCATATCCTATCTTGTGTTTGATGTACACTAGATAAGTTATCTGATAGGATAATAGAGTGAGAGGATGTTAGAATAGGGAATGATCTTGAGCGCATACAAATCTTTAGTGGTTGAAGGTGATTTTTTTTATTATATTAATATTGATGTTTCGCCTCTCATAATTTTTTTAACTATGAGTATATATTTTCGGTGTAAATAATTACAACTTATAAAGAAAATTACATTAACAATTTTGCGCTTCTTACAAAATTTTTTGTACAATTTTCTAATAATAAAAAGCATGACGAGAATCAAAAAGTTTTATAAAGAACAAAGGAGCCGATTGGTGACTACCGCGAAGTAAGGATCTAACATATTTTATTTTAATGTTTAGTTGAACTTACATATTTTAAATTTTTATTACATTAATGTTTAGTTTATTTTTAAAATCATCAGTTTTGGTATTTTGGTTAGTTGTCTCTCACTCTCTTGTTAATATTTGGCTATATAGTATTTGCTATCGTTTTTTATTTCTTAGGCCGCAAGATTGATGCACCCAGCCCCGACAGAGGAAGAAGACTTAGCGCAATTTTGGCACCATGCGTCAATGCGTCATTATATACATATAATATTATCATTCCAGTCATTGTGTACAATGTTCCAGAATATTCATTTTGCAAATTAATATTACATTGTTTTAAATGAGTTCAACGATGGGTGCAGGTTCTGGTGTTTCTTAATTATGATATTTTGTTAATGGAAGTTAATTTATTACAGTATTATAATTGTTAATATTATGATAAATTGTTTTGTTGATTGCTGATTCAGGGAAATTTTTAAAAATTCTCATATAGTTTTGCTTTGAATTACTTATTTTCTATTTTTTATAAGGAGTTCTATTTTCTCATTAGTTGGAGATATTATATACATATAATATGTGATGGTGTCCATCATTAAAAAAAGAAGTAAAAACGGTGGCAGAATTTTTTTGCAAATTAATATGAGATAGTTATTTTTGTAAAATAGAATGATTTCTTTTTTTTTAATCACTTTTTTTTTGGTAAGCTGTTTTTAATCTTAATTATGATTTTTATCTAAATTCATTATTGAATTAGTTAATTTATTATAGTATTAGCCCGCCAAGCCCCTTTTAATTGTTACCCAATATTATGTAAATTTTGTGCCTTGATTTCTGATTCAGTGAAATTTTTAAAAATTCTCATATAGTTTTGCTTTGAATTACTTGTTTTGTTATTTTTTTACCTTGATATGATTTTAATTTTTATTATTATTTCTGGATTGAAAGATGCATATTTATATGTAGATTATTAAACACTGATTTTTTTGGTTTCATAAGCACATTAAGATTTTATGAAATTTTTATATGACACAATTTTTTATGAAAAAAAAAAATATGTGTTTTTATGCAGAATTTAATTTTATGTATTTTATTTTTATATTTTTATATATATTTTTATTTTGTAAGCTGTTTTTAATCATTTAACTATCAATGATTTTTCCATCTAAATTCATAATTGACATCTAGCATTGTTAGAAACCTAATTAATCTATCTATTTTATCCTTCTTAAAAGAATAAAATAGATGATAACAAAGGGGACGGTTATACTTAACACCAGGTAAGTTTACCACCTTTACAACCAATTTCATTACTGGTAGATTAAAATTAAATCTAACGGTTTATAATTATATCCTTTATAATCCTAATTTTTACTCTCTCTTCTCCTCTTTCTCTCTCTAGGTTTGAGATCTGTACACCTCTTTCTCTCTTTAGATTTGGAAATCAACTTTCTCATCATCTTTATTGTTATAGTGCTTTGATCTTCAATTCCAACAAAAATATCTCACCAAAATAAATAATCAGACACATGAATTAATTCTTTCCATTACCAATTAATAGATTTCTGAAATCGCAAGAGGAAAAATTATGTATGCTTTCTTTCATTCATTCCAGCTATCACTGATAAGTCATTTTTCGAGGGATCAATCGATGAATTAGGGTAATTTGACGGTAAATTTGATCCCACTCAATGATGAAATATTTCAAAATAATAATAATATGATGGTTGCGTTAACTGTTTTCAATTCTTAATTCGCAGCGTCCGAAAAAAAAATCTATGAATTAAAGTATCATGACGATTGGTGGTGCGATGCAATTTTTATTATTATGATAAGGGTACAACATCATGGATGAAATCACTATGGCCATTTGTTTAACAGATAATTGATACTGTGTAGTAACAGTGGCTGCTAATCTTCTTGGTCGCAAACCTAGGGACTCCTCCCGCGGCTTATGCATTACAAAACCTCAACAAAATGAACAAGAACACAATGTATAAAAGACATTAATATTCTATTAAAAAAACAAAAACTTTAGGGTAGAGGGTTTCTCTTCGTGAATGATGATAGTCTAGATTATTAAACATATTCATTATTTTTGTGTGACAGAGGGTTGAGAACTGCAAGATGGAGAAATTGGAAGACCAAGAGAGAAGGTGAAAGAGGATGAGAGATGATGAAGAGTTAAAATTAGGATTATATGGATTGATCGTGAGCCATTAGATTTAATTCTAATCTAAATTAGGTGATTAAGTTGGTTGTAAGGGTGGTAAACTTTTGTGTTTGTAAATATAACCCAAAAAATTAAATATGTTAAAAACTTACCACACTTAAAAAATATATATATATATATATATATATATATATATATATATAGAGAGAGAGAGAGAAAAAGTCCAAATATGCCTAGATCAAAAAGATGAAAATATATACAAAAAATAAAAAGAAAAAATAAAATATGTTAAAGACTTACAACAGTAATTAAAAGGACTAAAAAAAAAAAAAAAAGTCTAAATAAAAGAGAAACAAATAGTCTGAAAAAATAGAATAAAAAATAACATACATATATGTTTAAGTCAAAAAAATAAAAATAGACTTAGAATAAAAAAAATAAAACTAAATATGTTGGAAACTTATAACATTATTGTTTTTCTTCTATTTTTTTTAATACATTCTTATATTCCTTTTAACAACGTCAAAAAAGATTAAAATATAAACAGCAAAAAAAAGATTAAATATGTCTAAATCAAAAAGAAAAATATAGATTGAGGACAAAAAAGAAAACAGAAGAAAAAATAACACCAAATATGTTAAAAACGTATAACACTGATTTCTTTTTATTCTATTTTTTCTCTTTATTTTGCTTCTATTTCTTTTAATAATGATAAAAAATACTAAAAGTGAAAACAATAAGAAAAAATTGAATATGTTTAAATCAAAAAGAAAAAATTAGATTGAGGGAAAAAGTAAAATAGAAGACAAAATAAGACAAAAAAAATTGAACTTTTTTCTTCTATTTTTTCTTACTTTTATTGTAAGTACTGTTGTAAGTTTCTAAATATTTGGTTTTATTTTTCCTTTTTGGTGATCAGTCTATTTTCTTCTTTAAGAAGGGTAAAATAGACAGATTAATTAAGTTTATAATAATATTAAGAATGGGTTTGAATGAAAAGATTATTGGAATAAATGATTAAAAAAAACATAGGGAATAAGTGATTTAAAAGAAAATCATATATATCATGAAAAGTTTTGAAATTTTCCCTTCTAATTATTATGCCTCTTCAGTGTACTGTTGATATTTTTTTGAAAAAATGGAATGAAAAAATTATATTGGATAATAGATTGAAAAAATTATTTTTCTCCTTATTAACGAAAAAATCTTGTATATTAAAACTCATGTAAAGTATACGTGCGCGTTCACATTTATTTAATTAATATTAGTTAAACTAGTTAGGTTGAATGGCTAACTGGCGTTTTTTTTTCATATTTATTTAACTATTAACAGTTTTATTTTAATACGAGTATTGTTTTTGATTAATATCATTATTTAATACATTATTTTATTCTAATAAGAAATTTTAAATTGATTTTTAATGACAAGAGAGAATTAATTTGACTTTGCTATTAATTATATTAATTTTTTTTAATTATTCAAATATATTAAGATTTTGAAAAAATATTTAATGTATGAGTTTTATTAAATAAAAATTAAAATCAGTAAATATATAAAACAACAAAATAATAACTTTTGCATAAAACAATTAATTAGAACATGACTTTTTATTCCAAAATTAAAAATTTATTTTTATTTGCATATTTTTATTTAACTAAAATAATATATAATTAAATACTATATAACTATAAGTGGTGCGGAAGTAATATAACCTGCAAACCGCAAGGTTGCATAAAGTCACCAAAAGTCGCCTATTATGCTCAATCTGTTCATTTCCCCAAGGCACCATTATGTGTAAGATGAGAAGACGATTTACAGAAACCAAAAAATTGATAAAAGTAAATAAATAGTGACACCAATTCAATGCGTAACTAACATTTTCCAGGATACCAAAAAAAATAATAAAAACTAACATTTTCCAATAAATTAGCCTAAGCTTAAATACGCAGCTGAAATTATTCCCCATAATTCTGTTCATTACTTTTAATTTATTTTTTCAGTAAGAGATTTATTGCACAAACATGATCCGTTGCGTCAGCGCAGGAAATCTACCATCATGTCGATTTGTTTGATATTTAGCAAAGCCTAGTTCTATATTGAAATAAAACATCTAGATTTACACATCAAATATTGTGCATTATAACACTACCCCCTATTGATTACATGAAAGATCTTTCATTATACTAATTTATGTAATTAAGTACTTATTTAAAGCATATCATCTCAACGATTTGCCCTTTACATTCTAACTATATATATTACGAACAGTGCCATTAGCTTGGTGCAACTGATCTAGATGCACCGTATCTCAATCCATATATTAAAAACAAAAGGAATTGTTAAAACTTAAAGGTTTTATAAGGATTATGTTATAGGAAAAGTGATTGTGTTATGTTATAGAAATTCGTTTTGCGTGTCGGAATTTTTTTTTCTGCGGGCCCCATAAAATATTGTGTGTGTAGAAAAAATTTTATAATCATATTAAATTATATATGATAAATTCAAACTTAAGAGGGAGAAAACAAGGCAGCAGACATCTTTCTCCCTTTTAAATGTTGGTGGCATGGATGTTTGGACATATAATCTTAATATAACCTTATTATATTGGGAGGAGTTTAACTTGACTATATAATGAAAGATTAATATCTCACTCACTATTTAAGCTCTTTCTGATGAATTTATTAAAAGTCATTTTTTTTATACAATAATAATGAGAATTGAACACATAATTTAATATAAACTACTCAAATCTCTCATCAATTTTAGTGGCTTTTAAGAGTCATTTTAGTTCACATCTATTGATATTCCTTTAACACCATGTATGTTAATTCTATACGTTTATTACACAAAACTAGAGTGCACAGATGCATCATAACATAATGGGTAAAGTGTGTGCCATTTTAAAAATATATAAGATTATATCATTTTAAAAGAGAAAAAGAGATAGAAAAAGAAGGAAAAAAAAGTTGACAAAAAAAATTAAAAATATGGTATGGGTTTCATTTTTTTGTGAGAGTGAAAGAATATAAATTGTATCATTTAAAAGGATAAACAATTTTCTCTAACGTAATTCATGCATGGAAAGAAAATGGACTTTTAAAAGTCGACAAAAAGTACAGCTGCACGCATCTTTTACTTTTCAATTCAAGTATCTCATGCAGCTTATAGATACTCGCGCTTGTTTCTACGTAGGTCTATTTGGCTTCCTCTACTTAAATCCCACATTTATTTTAAATTTATTACCCGTATTAGTAGTAGGTTAATTTAGGGGGCGCTAAATGTATTAGTATTCTTTAAGGTTTTTATTTATATAAATCGGATAGAATAAATTAATCAACAACAAACACGCTATTACTTTATATTAAATAAACACATAGATATTTGAGCCACATAGTAATGTGACTATCACTAATTGCTTTCGTCTACCCAACTTATATATATACAACCTTCTTTCCACAAACATTTACCCAAATTGTGGTGCTCTCTGAGGACTTACTCCATCACTGAGTAAGTTATATGCATGTACTCTGCTTATTTCAACCGGGGAATGATATTCTATTGTATTTCTCTTACCGTCTGTTGTTTATCTTGCTAGTTATTTATGATTATGTGATAATAAATTTTCATATTTGTTTAAAAGTTAAGCTTCTAGCAATTTTAAAATTATTCATATAATGAAACTAGCAAAATTCTTCAACCGTCATATACATAAAACTGAAATCTTTTTTTTTTGTTATATATATAAATTTATTTTGTTATACAATGCCGAACTCTTTAATGAGCTGGGATGTAATGAACTTCAATTGACTTGTCTTCAATGTATCTGAAAGGGTGAGGAATGCAGATAACCACTTCACACCTTTCCCATCTTTGTACCTTCTGTTGTGTCTGTATTTTGGTAAAGTTGCCTATTATTACTACAACTCAATGCAATATTTTTCTCTTGTTTTCACTTTCATCGAACATGGATATGTAAATGTGGTTTATATTAGCTGTTGAACAAGTTTTGTGCAGACAGTTTAGTAGCTTAACTGGTAAGCGACTCTCTATATCCGTCTGTATATTTATGTTATGTGCACACTAAACTGTGAGTGATATTGCTTGTTCTACAGATTGATTAAGAGTTAAAAGTGATCGGTAAGGAGCAAAGGATGGAGAAAACTTGTAATGCAAGGGAGAAGCATGAAGACAAACCCAGCTTGTTAGATGTTGTATTCTCTTGGACTCTAAAAGATGTTCTCAACGAAAATCTTTTCAAACACAAGGTTGTTTTCCACTTTCCAATACTCTAACATGAAATCATATTAGCCCTTCTATGATCTCAATTGATTGTATATTTTTCAATCACTGATGCCTTTAATTTTTTTACACCTTCATTCTATTCTCGTTATCAATTTTTTTGATTGGAAATTACTTTAAGAAGCTTATTTGCTTTCTGTGTCTCAAATGCTAGTTAATTGAAAAGTACTTGTTTAGGGAGACCGACCAAAGTGCCACGTTTTGACAAAAAAATTATCAGACTATTACGCCAATAGTAAATTTTGCCAAAATGCCACGCGATATAATTTGCTACACAGTGTAGCGAATTATGCATGCAAGTAATTCGCTACACAGTGTGGCGAAATGTCTCAAAAATGCCACGTGTCAAATTTTGACTCATAATTGCTAACTTAGGTAATTTTGAAAAGACACGTGGCATTTTGACAAAATTTACTGTTGGCATGTCAGTCTGATAAATCTTTTATCCAAACGTGATAAAATGGTCGCTCTCCCTACTTGTTTACTAGGTTTCTTATGCCTCAAAAGCTCTTCATTTTTCTGTTTTGACATGTGAACTGAAATATATTTTGTACTGATTAAATATTTTTAGATACAATTAGGAAGTCTCTACCATACATAATCCTAGGATAATCTCGTTTCTGTCACCATTAAAGTAGTTAATAAACATTGGTTTTTATCCAGGTGCCGAAAATCCCTCAGACATTCTCGTCAACAAATGATTACATGAAGTCATTCATTCCTTCATTGGTTGAGGAAACACATAGTGATCTATATTCAAGCTTGATAGGAGTGTCTCACGCTCCTTATTGTGAGATCTGGTCAATCAAAAGGTCCAAGGACTTTGAATATCCCAAAGACTTGCTCTATCAGATTACATTGAAGAGAACGACTAATGATGTTGAAGGTGTAGGAAAATACGAGCCTGAGGGTGGAGACCTCATTGCCTTCACAAATATTAGACCGAGAAGCATACATGACATTAGCAAGCCCAAAAGATTCTTCCATTTCGCTTATGTTCATAAGTCAAAAGATGTATTTAGTGGCGAGATCCACGTACTGTCATCCAAGTACATGAACAAGGATATTGAATCTGACTTGAAAGACAAAACACAAAAGCTTTATGCTGTTTATCTTTTGAACATGACCACAAATAATCGTATCTGGAATGCCTTGAACTCAGAGTTTGAGGATGCAAGTTCGAACATTGTTAAAAAAGTGCTGCAACCTTATTCAAAGGTCAGAATAAATCTTTTATGGTTTTTGCATTTGTCATGTTCCATAACTGCATAGTTTCCTACATATGCATCGATATTTGTGCTGCATTTTTATTTTATTTTAAAAATGGTGGACCCCACACCTATTGTCTTTGTAACAATTATACCACAATCACAAAAGCGTTTATCCAGAAGATCTTCAAACTATGTTTGTGGGAGATAAAATATATCAAATGAGTTGTCATTGCATAGATCTCAAAAAGTTATGTGAAATAAAAAAAATATCTGATTTGGATACCCGAGTCATAAGTTATGGTCTTTCGAAATTTTACGTTAATTGGATTGCCTACGTGGCGCTGATGTGGCACGAGTCCCGTCAGTATTGACATGACTAGTCCCGTCAGCCTACTTTGGAAAAACTTATCGATCATCTTTAATCGGACAATTCTTTTATCCAAAAACTTGGTGTTTTTCCCTCTCTTTATGAGATTCTTTTTCCTTGGTTACCAAAGAAACGTTTCATGTTTTTTTTTTTTGACATTTTACAGAGCGAAGAACAATGTCGCATTTGTGTATCTGGAGAAAATCACAGTATCCGGGATCAGAGTCTGAATGAATCACAAAAAGATGCGGTTTTTAGCTGTGTTAGTATGAGTAAATGTCATCATAATGACGCTATTAAGCTTATATGGGGACCACCGGGGACCGGCAAAACAAAGACGGTGGCTTCGATGTTGTTTTCCCTTCTAAAGTTAAAAAACAGAACATTGACATGTGCTCCAACTAATACTGCAGTGATGACCGTGGCTGTTCGCCTTCACGGCATAGTCAAGGATACACTTGAGTTTGATAAATACGGGCTTGGTGACATTGTGATCTTTGGCAATAGTTCTAGAATGAAAATAGATTCTCATCGTGGTCTCGATGATGTCTTTCTAGATTCTCGAGTGGATCATCTGCTTAAATGTTTTTCTCCTTTCACTGGATGGAAACATCACTTGGAATCAGTGATCATGTTACTAACGGATCCCGTAAAGGAATATGTTCGATATAAGCGCAGTTTGAATGAAGAGATGTCATTAGAAGAATTTGTTAAGCGAAGTTTCAATGATGTAGAACATGCATATCGTTCTTACAAGCAACGTGAGACTGAGAAGAAACATTATCCTATGACATTAGAAGAATTTGTGAAGATGAAATTCGATTACATTCTAGAGCAATACAATATGTACAAGCATGATAAGAAGAAAAGTAATGTAACAATGGAGCAGTTTGTAAAGCAGAACTTCAGTTTCATTAAGTTATTAATGCGAACCTTATATACGCACTTGCCAACATCTTTCATTTCAATTATGGTGGTGCAGAAAATGCTTAGAGCTCTGGATTTATTAAATTCTCTGGAAATTTCCATGCGTCAAACCAAGCCCAAACAAGATCTACATGAGTGTGAAGATGATCAATGTTTTCTTGACTGCTTTGGATGGTCAAGCTTAGAAAGAGAAGAGTGCCTTAGCACCCTAAGTTCATTTTCTCTGTCGGTTTCACTTCCCAACTTTTCAACCAAAGCTGATATATCAAAATTTTGTTTGATGAATGCGTGCCTTGTTTTTTGTACGGCATCAAGTTCTTCTAAATTGTACACCGAAGGAATGACGGAAGTGCAGTTTTTAGTAATTGATGAAGCAGCACAATTGAAAGAATGTGAATCAGCAATTCCGTTACTGCTACCAGGCCTCCGTCATTGTATCCTCATTGGTGATGAGAAACAGCTTCCTGCATTGGTCAAAAGCAAGGTACTTGAGAAGAGTTTAAAAGGTTTTTTTTTTTTCCCCTCTTAATTTTGATTGTTTGCTATTAAAAATTTGATCAAATTTTAGATTGCTGACAAGGCTGAATTCGGGAGAAGTATGTTCGAGAGGCTTGTATTGTTGGGATACGAGAAGCATATGCTTGATATTCAATATAGAATGCATCCATCTATTAGTTCATTTCCAAGTAAAGAATTCTATGGTGAACAACTTTCTGACGCCCCCATTGTCAGAGAAATAGGCTATAATAAGCGTTTTCTTAAGGGTGAAATGTATTCTTCCTATTCTTTCATAAACATATCTAAGGGTAAAGAGCAGTTCAATCATGGAAGCAGTTCGAAGAACTTGATTGAGGCTGCTGCTATCTCCCACATAATTGGAAGCCTTAAAAAAGGTTACCTTTCTCTTTCAACTTCTCGTGTGTTAATTTATGTCCTGCATTGAAAGTTGTTAAGTAAAGAAATCTTTAGCTATACGGTTTACTAAGTTCTCTCGCGAGAATTTAGTGCACTAAATATTATGATAGTGTTGTCTCGGGAGAACATAGTTATAAATTTTACTGTAGTTGTGTTCTTGCAAGAGAACATAGTTATAAATTCAAATTTTATATCTACACTCGCTAAACCCATTTATAATATACCATATACATTAACGTGATATTATTTTTTTCTTCCCCCAGAATTTATGAGGACAAGGGAGAAAGTTAGCATAGGGATTATATCTCCATATAAGGCTCAAGTTTATGAAATCCAGGAGAAAGTTAAGCAGTACAGTTCGGTTTCTGATCCTGACTTCTCTGTCAGTGTTCGTTCCGTTGATGGCTTTCAAGGTGCTGAAGAAGATATTATAATAATCTCCACTGTTAGATCTAATGGAAGTGGGAAAGTGGGTTTCCTTTCCAATAGGCGCAGAACAAATGTGGCTCTAACAAGGGCCAGGTATATATATATGTTACTTGAAAATGATGTTTATTCTGTTATGCTGTTTCCAAGTTGTGAAAATATGCCCCACTTGATTGAAAACTTGTTTTATTTTGTGTAGATATTGTCTTTGGATAATAGGAAATGCATCAACTCTAAGCAATAGCGACTCAGTATGGGGAAAAGTAGTTCATGATGCTAAGAAAAGGAACTGTTTCCACAATGCTGATGATGATAAGGAGTTGGCTCGGACTATTGAGGATGCCTTGCTTGAGCTTGAACTACTTGACGAATTCGAGACCCCATTTAAGAAACTCAGTCTAGGGAACAAGCCAGAGACAGGTGTTATTTCCTCCAGGTAATTGGTGTCATTACTCTTCATATAAATATATAATATTTCCATAAACTGAAGATCACAATCGAAAATGAAGTAAAATTAAGTAAAGTTTTAACAATCATGAGAAGCATATCACAATCGAAAATGAAGTAAAATTACATAAATTTTTACAATCATGTGAAGCATATTGAAGATGTTTGATTGGTGTCATTGCTAATTTGAGGAACTAATATTTATATAAATGTGTAACAGTCGTTATTTGAGGGCAAAGCAAATGAAGGGAAGGTGGTGATAAATGCGGAAAGATGAATGCACTGTTGATAAGTGTGAAGACATTGGAAATGCAATCCTCAAGGACTTTATTGTATCTTGAATTTGTGTATCAGCAAAGCGACTTTACTGTTTTTGCAATTTTTTAATAATTATTCGAACCTGATTTCTCGTTACAATCTTCGGGCTTGTATAACAGTTGCATGATCACATGGTTGAACTTGTGGAGAATTTTGTTTTATCCATCGAATTTTAAGCAGATTTGCCATTTATAAATTCAAATTAACTTCGTACTAATGTTATACTGTCTAAAATTGTGTTTTTTTTTTAAGAAAAGATGTTGTAATAAGCATTTAAATTTTTTATAAATTTTTTTTATAAATAATAAGCAAAATCAAAAAAGAGATAGTTTTTGTAATTTTAAAATAAATTAATTCAAATACAAGTATCATAAATTCGTAACATATACTTTTAAACTTATATGCAGGCACCCTTTCCTTTGTACAGATTTAATTTCATTGAATTTATCGACTACGATTTCCTTACTAGGGACAAATAAAACATATTCTCAGTCAGCTATCACTTTCTCATTAACACCAATGTAATTTAAAAAGAAATTCAATTTTTCATCACACCAAATCAGGTTCAAATCAAAAGTGTCCTAGTAAACAAACAGTAGTACATTCAGCAAGCTGTAGTGTAATTCATCGTTCAGGTTTTTTATCATACAGGTAATATGCAAATACTATTGAGCCATGGATTTTGGTTTGTAAATCGAAAATATAAGTTTCAACGCTTTATCAAAATCAGCACACAATGCATTTAAATAACAAATTATTTTTTTAAAAATAAGTCTGGTTAAGAATTTTTTTTATCTGAAGAAGCTTCAACTCATAGAAGGACTATCGATGAACATGCATGGCAAAAGCACCATGACCATAGAAAAAATTTATAGTGCAACTGAATCACTGTGGTTCTTCAATTAAAAATTTGACACTTGCTTAATTTTTTTTTAATTCCTTTTTTCTTTTATCAGCCTTTTCTCTCTCTTTCATTCTTCCGTCCCACTCAATGTTGTTAGAATTCAAACTTAATTTTGATTCTACCTCCAAAGAATTCAAATTCAAATTGAACTTCTCCATCACCTATGAAGAATCTTATGGAACCTTGTAGAAAGCTATGGATGCTTGAAGAAAATTCATGAAACTTATGGAGACTTGGAGAAGCTTGAGGAAGATTGAAGAAGAATCCAATCCTATCCATTGCCAACTCATGATGAGTTGGAAATCTTATCCTATCACCATGAGTTGTCTTTAGTGTATGGTTGATATTAGTGTTCAAAATCAATTTGAAGACTAGAAAGGTCAAAAATGGTGGCTAGTGGTTATAATAGATTGTCAAGTTCAATTTGAACTCTTTTATGTATGTCTATATATATAGGGTGTGTAGTATGTTAGGCATATGGTTGTAATGAGTGAATAGAAAGATTAAAAAGGTGTGTGGAGAGTGTTGAAACACTTGTGAGAAAAATAGAAAGAAGAAAAGAGAGTGTGAGAGTTATATTGAGAGAAAAATTAGTGATAGTGTTGTAACACTTGTATTTTGTTTGAAAAAAGTTTGATACTATTGTATTTGTTCTATTTTGTCTATTCCATATCCAACAAGTGGTATCAGAGCTCGGTTCGTTCGTGTCTCAAGAAAGATGGCGGAGATGATTCAACCTCAAATTCCAAAATTGACAAAGACAAACTATGGCAACTGGAGCACTCACATGAAGACTCTTTTGGGTTCACAAGATGTCTGGGATCTTGTTGAGACCGGATATTCAGAGCCCATAGATGCAGCCACTGAAGCAGCCATGACAGATGCACAGAGAAGGACGCTTAAAGAATTACGCAGGAAAGACAAGAAAGCTCTTTTCTATATTTTTCAAGGTGTTGATGATTCAACCTTTGAAAAAGTATCAGATGCGAAGTCTTCCAAAGAAGCATGGGAGATTTTGCAGAGGTCTTGCCAAGGAGCTGACAAAGCCAAAAAGGTTCGACTCCAATCACTTAGAGCTGAGTTTGAAAACTTGAAGATGCAAAGTGGAGAGCCGGTTACAGAATATGTCTCACGAGTTCAAAAAGTTGCCAAAGAGATGAAAAGGAATGGAGAAACTCTGGATGAAGTCAGAATAATGGAGAAGGTCTTAAGATCGTTAACAAGGAAGTTTGATTATATCGTCACCGCTATTGAAGAAGCAAAAGATTTATCAGCTATGACCATCGATGAACTTGTGGGTTCCCTTCAAGTTCACGAGCAAAGAATGAATATAAATGAAGGCTCTAGCAATTTGGAGCAAGCTTTGCAAAGCAAGTTATCATTTGATGAAAATCAAGTTAGTAGCAGCTTTAGACGTGGCAGAGGAAATCGTGGTGGATACAGAGGTAGCTACAGTTCTCGAGGCAGATTCAATGTTCGAGACAGTCGTGGTGGACGCGGTGGACGTGGACAATCAAATAGAGGACCTGAAGATGATACAGTAGCATATGGACGTGGTCAAGGTACTTATAATCGTGGACGTGGCCAAAGTAGAGGTCGAGGTCGAGTATTCATAACCAGAGGAGGAAGCAGATTTCAACAAAGAAGTGACAAATCTCAGTTGCAATGTTATAATTGCAACAGATTTGGCCATCTCAGTTATGAATGCAGAGAAGCCCCTAAAGTTGCAGAGAGAAGTAATTATACTGCAAATGAAGAGAAAGCTGATGAACCAGCTATGTTGTTCACTTACAAAGGCGAGGAAGATCGTGGAAAAGATGTCTGGTATCTCGATACTGGAGCAAGTAACCATATGAGTGGAAACAAGGAGTTATTCACAGAGTTGAATGAGAATGTTCAAGGAGAAATTACTTTTGGAGATCTATCAAAAGTCCCTGTTAAAGGTAAAGGGAAGATTATGATTTTTACAAAGAATGGGGATAGAAAATACATTTCTGATGTTTTTTATATCCCATCATTAAGAAGCAATCTCCTTAGTCTTGGTCAGCTTTTGGAGAAAGGATACAATATACACTTGAAGAATAATTCTCTCATCATCAGAAATCAAAAGGGAGAATTGATTGCAAAAGTTAATATGACAAGAAATCGTCTATTCAAGCTGAGTATCCAGACAGAAGCAATAAAGTGCATGAAGTCCATCACAAAAGATAGTTCGTGGCTATGGCATCTTAGGTTCGGTCATCTTGGATTTACTGGCTTGAAGCTGTTGTCAAAAGCAAAGATGGTGAATGGATTGCCACAAATAAGTCATCCAGATCAATTATGTGAAAGCTGTATGAAAGGAAAGCAGCATAGACAAGGTTTTGAAGTTGGCAAGTCATGGAGAGCTAGAAGACCATTGCAGCTAGTTCACTCAGATATTGCTGGTCCATTTGATATTCCATCATTTGGAGGAAACAGGTACTATATTACTTTTATTGATGATTTCAGTAGAAAAGCTTGGGTGTATATCCTCAAAGAAAAATCACAAGCCCTTGATAAATTCAAAGAATTTAAGGCAATGGTGGAGAAGCAAAGTGGTCAGTATCTGAAGATACTCAGAACAGACAGAGGTGGTGAGTATACATCAAAGTTGTTTGAAGAATTCTGCAGACAACACGGAATAATTCATCAGTTGACAGCTGCCTACACCCCACAACAAAATGGTATCGCAGAAAGAAAGAATCGTACAATTCTTGATATGGCAAGGAGCATGCTGAAGGAAAAGCATTTGCCAAGAACATTTTGGGCTGAAGCTGTTAATTGTGCTGCCTACTTATTGAATCGATGTCCAACAAAAAGCGTGAAGTTCAAGACTCCAAATGAAGCATGGAGTGGCAAGAAACCAGAAGTGAGCCATCTAAGAATCTTTGGTTGCATAGCATATGCCCATATTCCAGATCAAAAGAGAAAGAAGTTAGATGACAAAGGGGAGAAATGTATCTTTATTGGCTATGAGCATAGGAGTAAAGCCTATAGACTCTACAATCCTCTAACCAAAAAGATGATAATATCAAGAGATGTAGAGTTTGATGAAGCAGATTACTGGAGATGGAGTGATGAAGAAAAGAAAGTAGAAGGATTATTCTTTAAAAATGCTGATGACTCAGAAGAGCAAACATTTCAAGAAGGAAATGATCAAACTCCTCCACCAAGTCCTACTCCGTCATCTCCTGCAACTACACAATCAACATCAGGAAGCAGTAGCAGTAGCAATTCAGGGGGAGCACCAACAAAGATGAGAAGTTTAAGTGATATTTACGATGCTACAGATCCGGTACAAACTACACTTGATTATTCATTATTTTGTTTGGTAGCTGAATGTGATCCGGTGACATATGAAGAGGCTGCACAAGATGAAAAGTGGAAGAAAGCCATGAATGAAGAAATTGCTGCAATCAAAAGAAATGACACGTGGGAGCTCACAACCATGCCTAAGGAGCATAAGCCAATTGGAGTAAAGTGGGTATACAAGACAAAGACCAATCAAGAAGGGAAGGTGGAGAAGTACAAGGCGAGATTGGTGGCTAAAGGCTACAAGCAAAAATATGGAGTTGATTATGAAGAGGTGTTTGCACCAGTTGCAAGGATTGATACTATAAGACTTCTTACAGCAGTTGCAGCACAAAAGCAATGGAAGATATATCAGATGGATGTGAAATCAGCCTTTCTTAATGGTTACCTAGAAGAAGAGGTCTACATCGAGCAACCACCAGGTTATGTTAAAAAAGGAGAAGAAGATAAAGTCTATCGGTTGAAGAAGGCGTTATATGGATTGAAGCAAGCTCCGAGAGCTTGGAACACGAGGATAGATGAGTACTTTCAGAAGAATGGATACATGAAAAGTCCACACGAGCATGCCTTGTATACAAAGAAAAATGAAGATGGAGATATAATGATCGTGTGCCTTTACGTAGATGATATGATATTCACGGGAAATAATCCAGGTATGTTTGTTGAGTTTAAGAAAGCTATGGCTAAAGAATTTGAAATGACAGATATTGGAGAGATGTCTTATTTTCTTGGAGTTGAAGTTAAACAAATGGAGGAAGGAATTTTTATGTCACAAAAGAAATATGCAGAAGAAATATTGAGAAGGTTCAGAATGAAAGATTGCAAGCCTATCTCCACACCAATAGAAGCAGGAATGAAATTGAAAGCTGACTCAGATAGAGAACCAGTTAATCCAACATTATTCAAGAGTCTAGTCGGAAGCTTGAGATACTTGACTTTTACTCGACCAGATATCATGTTTGCAGTTGGTCTAGTTAGCAGATATATGGAGCAACCAAAGCAAGATCATTTTAGTGCATCAAAAAGAATTTTGAGATACATTAAAGGTACCATTGATCATGGCTTATTCTATACGCATTCTGAAGAATCAAAGTTAATTGGCTATTCAGATAGTGATTATGGTGGAGACATAAATGATCGAAAAAGCACATCAGGATATGTATTTCATATTGGCTCAGCAATATTTTCATGGTCATCCAAGAAACAACAAACTGTTGCTCTTTCTTCATGTGAAGCAGAATATATAGCTGCAGCAGCATGCACGTGCCAAGCAATTTGGTTGAAGAATATTTTAAATGAGTTGCATCATAAACAAGAAGGTCCAGTTGTTATACACGCGGATAACAAGTCTGCTATATCACTTGCAAAGAATCCAGTTTCACATAGCCGAAGTAAACATATCGACACGAAGTATCATTTTATTCGGGAGCAAGTTAAGAATAAAGTTGTGGATTTAGTCTACTGCAAAACAGAAGAACAACTTGCAGATATTTTCACAAAGCCATTGAAGGCAGAGGTGTTTCACAAACTCAAATATATGATTGGTATGCAAAATCAAGTTTGAGGGGGAGTGTTAGAATTCAAACTTAATTTTGATTCTACCTCCAAAGAATTCAAATTCAAATTGAACTTCTCCATCACCTATGAAGAATCTTATGGAACCTTGTAGAAAGCTATGGATGCTTGAAGAAAATTCATGAAACTTATGGAGACTTGGAGAAGCTTGAGGAAGATTGAAGAAGAATCCAATCCTATCCATTGCCAACTCATGATGAGTTGGAAATCTTATCCTATCACCATGAGTTGTCTTTAGTGTATGGTTGATATTAGTGTTCAAAATCAATTTGAAGACTAGAAAGGTCAAAAATGGTGGCTAGTGGTTATAATAGTTTGTCAAGTTCAATTTGAACTCTTTTATGTATGTCTATATATATAGGGTGTGTAGTATGTTAGGCATATGGTTGTAATGAGTGAATAGAAAGATTAAAAGGTGTGTGGAGAGTGTTGAAACACTTGTGAGAAAAATAGAAAGAAGAAAAGAGAGTGTGAGAGTTATATTGAGAGAAAAATTAGTGATAGTGTTGTAACACTTGTATTTTGTTTGAAAAAAGTTTGATACTATTGTATTTGTTCTATTTTGTCTATTCCATATCCAACAAATGTTATGTCCTCCAAGAGTACTAATGTAGTCAATCCTGTAAATGATAAGTTGATAAGTAGTGAAGCGAAAAGGCAAGGTTTCAAAGCTTCTTTAGTTGCATTTTTTGGGATCCATTAGTAATTTAAAAAAAAAAAAAAAAAACTAATCTTACCAACATACTGTTAAGATTTGTTAAGGTTAGGTTAATGAATATCTAATAGCTAATAATAGGTTATAAATAAGATGATTATTAAATATAATAAATAGCTATTGATATTATATCTCATCCACTTTTTTATATCTTATATGAGATAATTTATGCGAAAGATGAAAAATATTTTCCTATAGCTTAAGTTTTCCCACTTACAGCTATTGTATTCTTGCTTTTTGACTAAGCTGTAATTAATGGATCTTGATATTTGTATTCTTGCTTTTTGACTGACTTCCTCTTTAAGTAGCCTTTTTTTTCTTTTCTTTTCTTTTCTTTACTTTTTGGTATACGTATGAACTGGCGTATTTCTCATTAGTTGGTTTTTCTTAACCTCTTTATCTTTTATTCTTAAATACTAAGTTTCATCAATCAATGACAACATGCAGATAGTGCCAAAACAACTGAACAGTTCCACATAATTCTGTTTTTTTTATATATTTTTTTTTTGATAAACATTTTTGATACTTTCTTTGTCACCTTGAAAAGGCAAAATTTTAATATGCTCCAGGATCACTGAATCTTTTGATGTTTTCTCTCTCAACATTAATTTTTTTTCCTTTTTTATCCCTATTATTTTCTCACTTTTCCCATTTTACCCTCCTATTTACACTAAGGGATCACCTAAAAATGGTGGCCCCCGTTCACTTTAACTAACCTACTTAAAAAGATGCATTACAACTTACAAGTGATATTATTACCTGCATATTTGACATATGTATTATTGTAAAAAATTTATCATTTATATACATTTTGGTTTTGCAACGTAATTTTAAATGTGAAACTGAAAGATATAAAACACAAGCATGTGCAACTAATATTTTTTCTATTCTACGTAATTTTTTCTTAAAAAATCTAATGCTATTAAATTATTTAAATTTGTAAAATTTAATTCTTTCATAGCGGTCCTTCTCTTTCTTTCCTTAGTGCCCAAAACGCCCTTTGTCTTCTTTTCGAATTTCCTCTATCCTGCACATCAATCTATTCAAAGACCCGCGGTGAGTAAATAGTTTCCAATTCTGGTAGGTAAGGGGTGTTTGGTAGCCGTTATTTTTTAGGATTCGAGGAAATTGAATTTTTTTAAAATTTTAATTTTTGGATATTATTATGAAGTGAACGTGGGAGTCTGCACACCACATAACATAAAATATGATATGATATTTGACGTATTAATTATAAAAAATATTAAATTTTAAAATATTAAATAATATTTTTAATTTATATAGTATATATTATATTTAATATTCAATAATTAAAAAAAATTAAGATAAATTTATAATATCTATCAATGATTTTACAAAAGAATATCATATATCATAAATGACTAATATTTTTCTTATATTGATGTAGATAAACTATCTTATGTTAGTGAAACAAAATAATAAAAAAGACCTACAAATGATTGGAGAAAATAAAATAAAAGTGGGATCCACCTTTAATATGTGTGTAGGAAGTTATCTCATATTGAATGAGATAAATATAACCCATCATAAATATATACTAAATTTAATAAAAAATAATTATAATCTAACAAATCAACTAAAAACGTAAAGCAACTTAATTTTTATATCTTTCTCGAGTCTCTATTATACATGTTTAGAATGTCAGATAATATAAAAGTGTTGGACACCACATATTAAATAATTTTATTTTTTTAGAGGACACCACACATTAAATAATTTTATTTTTTTGGAGGACTCACACATTAAATAATTTTATTTTTTATGTCGTAGAAAAAATAATCGTGTAATGTTATAGAAATTTATTTTGCGTGCCTTAATTTTTTATTTTTTCTTCAAAAAATGCAGGCCCCATCAAATATTATTAGTGTACGAAATTTTTTTTGTGTGATGTTGAATAATCCCATAATTTTTATATCTTTTCTGAGTCTCTGATATACATGCTTGTCCGGTTGTCCCGTATGAAAAGCACGAGGGACTCTCTGAGATTGGGTGACGCAGACATTGACCTCGTAACCCGGATATACTGGACTGATCTTGTATCTACTTAGTTACTACCTACGATATCGACTGCATTATATCGCAAAACTTATCAAATGTGCTTTGGGCAAATCTTTTACAAAAGGTCGTTACTATGCTGCTTTTGCCTAACGTGCATGGCGGACCCAGGAATTATATGAATGGGGGCCAAACAGCTGCTTCTCACTTTCCCATTTCTCTTTGTTTAAGAACCCAAAATTGTGCTCTTTTCATGGAACCTGAGATGCCTCGAAGAAGAAGTGAGCTGCAACGAAGTTAGGGAGCAAATATATATGTAAGCGTTTCTACATCATCTCATCTTCTTTGTTTTTTAGCATCTGGGTTGGCTCCAGTTTTTGCGTTCTGTCAAGAACCAAGGTTCGTTTGGCTCTGCGTAAGTCCGAACCCTTTGGTGTTGTGCTGCGTTAGTAGATAAAGGATTTTTTTTCTGTGTATTGAAGGCTTTTGGGATGGTGGGTTTTGAAGCAATGCTTGTTTCTTGTTCAGTTTCGTTGAAGTCAAATTTTTTGTTCATGTTGTTATCTTCTTTGCATTTAATCTTTTTTTAAGCGAGGGGCTTAGATCGTGTTAATTTGCTAGTTAAGAAAAATCCTGCAAAATCTTTACCAATTAAAAAAAAAGTCTTGAAAAATCTTCAGTGGATAGTATGTTGCACGATATATGTTTCGGCTTTAGTTGTAGGGGAAGGTTATACTTAATATCTTCTTTTCTTATTATTTTTTATTACTAAATCTTAACTCTTATATATATATATATCGTAAATATATATATATATTATATATAAATATAATAATTATATATATATATATATATATTCAATAAATTATATATATATATATACAAATATATATATATACGGTATATAGATATATATATATATATATATATATATATAAATATTGATAGTAAGTATAACATTTCCATTAGTTATGTTGCTATTTTGTTGCTTGAAGTATGACCGTTGATCTTTTTTGATATAATTTTAAAAATAAAAGGTGTCAAATTTGAAAACAACACTCCATTATTTCAAAAGAAATAAAATCTACCTCATATATATATATATATATATATATATATATATATATATATAGGCATGAATTTCACTCATTTTGAAAAACCAATAAATAATTTTACACAGTATCTTGACAAAAAAAAATTCTTTTATATCAAAAAGTCAAATTTTTTAATAATGTGAGTAATATATTGGATACAAGTGGATCAATGGTAAAATTGATAAAGGAATGAAACTCTTACACCGGTGTCGCAGAATGGCCGGGTTCCGGGTGGTATATATATATATATATATATATATATATATATATATATATATATATATATATATATATATATATATATATATAAGAAAACGTTATCTGATCACACACACAAAGCACACTCAAAATCTTGTCCGTTGATCCCACTTATATCTAACGGCACTAATTTTTTAGTTGCTTATATAATGTGAGATATATAGATACAAGTGGATTAATGGTTAAAATTTGGTGTAAGACTTATCTACTCTTACAGCGCTGTAAATATATATATATATTCATTTTTTTTTTTTTCAAATTTTAGGGGATGCGGGCCCCTTAGTTCCACCTCTGCTGCATATCTTTCGCCACCTAGAAACCAGTTGGCCATTCACAAATAAATTTAGACATATTTATAACTTGTTTTATTTTTTTTTATCATCATATATTTTGAATGTCATTACATGTTTTAATAAAATTTTAAAGTAAATGATATTAATAATAAGATCATATTTTCTTTCTTTATTGAAATGAAATACGCGGAATTGTTTATTAAAATAACTTTTTTTTGTCAAATAAGTATAAGTGTACGATTTTCTATATGTAAAATTTTTGTAACAAAAACCAAAACTGTCGTGAAAAAATAATACCCTGCAAGCCACAAGGTTACATAAAATCACACGTTGGTGACACCAAAAGTCGCCTAGATATATGTTCGCTCAATCCGTTCATTTCCAAGGCCCCATTATATGTACGGAGACGGGTATAAGATCTACAAAAACCAAAAAATTATGTATCCAAAAAAATTAATTAATGATATAAATAAATAGATAATGTGACTAATTCAATGTATGTGTTACTGTTACTATCATTTTCCAAGAACAGCCTGCATCTTTCTTCACTTTCCACTTCAAGTACCTCATGCACCTTAATTATAGATACTTTTGTGCTTGTTTCTGTTTAGGGCTATTTTAGTAATTTTTTGTAAACAGGTCTATTTGTATTCCTTTACTTAAATACTAGTAGAGTAGGTTAGTTTAGGGGGCGGCTGATGTATTAGTGATTTTAATTTTTTGACGTTTTTGTTTTGGTAAAGTTGCATTTTATTATTACAACTCATTATAATCTTTTGTTATTCTCTTGTCACTTTCATCAATCATGGATACGTAAGTTTGGTTTGACTGTTGAACAAACTAAAGAGAAACTGTGAACGATATTGCTTGTGCTAGCTACTGACTGAGCAAAAAGTGACCAGTAAGGAACGAAGACGATGGAGAACACTGGGAAAAATTCTCAGCATGCCAGCTTGTTAGATATTGTATTCTCTTGGACTATCAACGATGTTCTCAACGAAAATCTTTTCAAACACAAGGTTGTTTTCCACTTTTTATTACTCTAACGTGAAACCACATTTTACCTGTTTTCTTATATGCCTCAAAATGCTTTATTCGTTTTTCTTATATGCCTCAAAATGCCTCAAAATGCTTTATATGCCTCAAAACACATTTCTCTTTTCTTTTCTTTTTTCAGATGGTGGAGCAAAAATCTTCACTGGAGGATTTATCTCTATCCGGTTGCGAAGATAACTGCACTCCCCTAACATGAGATTAATAAAACCCCTTCTTATATGCCTCAAAATGCTTTATTCATTTTTCTGATTTGATAAGTGAACTAAAATATATTTATAGTACTTTTGTTTACATATATTTAATCAGAAGATCCCTGTAAACATTGTTTTTTTCCCAGGTGCAGAAGATCCCTCAGACATTCTTGTCAACAAAACATTACATGAAGTCTTTCATTCCTTCATTGATTGAAGAAACACACAGTGATCTGTTTTCAAGCTTGATAGGTGTGTCTCAAGCTCCTTATTGTGAAATCTTGACAATTGAAAGATCCAAGGACTTCAAACCTCCCAAGGACTTGCTCTACCAGATTACATTGAAGAGCACTACTGATGCTGTGAAAGAGGTTGGAAAGTATGAACCTGAGGTTGGTGATCTCATTGCCTTCACAAATATCAGACCGAGAAGCATAGATGACTTGAACAGGCCCAAAAGATACTACCATATAGCTTATGTTCATAGTTCAAAAGATGTAATCACTGATGAGATCCCTGTACTATCATCCAAGTACATGGAGAAGGATATTAAATCTGACTTAAGGAACAACAAAGCACAAAAGCTTTATGCCGTCTATCTTTTGAACATGACAACAAATCTTCGTATTTGGAAAGCCTTGAAATCACAGTTCGAGGGTGCAAACATGAACATTATTAAAACAGTGCTGCAAGCTGATTCCACGGTAAGAATCATCAAATCATTTATTCGTGATAAGCTTTTCTGCTATTTTAAGAACATATATGTTGTAATAATTCTACGTACTAACATTTTACAAACATGAACATTTTTTTTGCATTGTCTTTAGCAAATGACAAGATACAATTTATGCTTGTTTTAAATCCTAGCTTGTAAAATTGGGCCTAATTCCTTCAATATTACCTAGGAATTAAACATGTTTCATGGTTTCTTTATAGGGTTTATCTTCTATCATTTAACATGACCAGAAAAACTTTCTTACACTCACAACATTTTGTGGGGCCCGCAGCAAAAAAAACTCTGGCACGCAAAACGAATCTCTATAACATTACAGAATCACTTTTCCTACAACATAACTCTTATAAAATCTTTCTTTATATTTTACAGAGCGGCGAAAAATGCCACATTTGCTTGTCTGAAGAAAATCACAGACGAGCCTATTTTAGCATACAAAAGATAATCCGTGCTCAGAATCTGAACGAATCGCAGAAAGATGCGATTTTAAGCTGTGTTACTCTGAGGAAATGTCATCATAATGACACTATGAAACTTATATGGGGACCACCAGGAACTGGCAAAACAAAAACGGTTGCTTCCATGTTGTTTTCCCTCCTAAAGTTGAAAACCAGAACGTTGACATGTGCTCCCACTAATACTGCAGTGTTGGCAGTGGCTGCTCGTCTTCACGGTATAGTTAAAGATTCACTTGAGTTTGATAAATATGGGTTTGGTGACATTGTGTTATTTGGCAATAGTTCTAGAATGAAAATTGATTGCCATCGTGGTCTTGAGGATATCTTTCTTGATTATAGAGTGGATCTTCTGTTGAAATGTTTTTCTTCTTTGACGGGATGGAAACATTACTTGGAATCAATGATCATGTTGTTAAGGGATCCCAAAAAGCAATATGACCTATACAAGCGTGGTTTGAATGATGTTATGTCATTAGAAGAATTTGTTAAGCGAAGTTACGGAAATGTAGAATGTGCATATCGTACAATCAAGAAACGTGGTAAGAAATATGGTCCCATGACATTGGAGCAATTTCTGAAGAAGAAATATGTTTATATTGTAGAACAATATGATATTTACAAGCATGATGAAAAGATGAGTAATGGTATGACAATAGAGCAATTTGTAAAGCAGAGGTTCAGTTTCATTGGAGAGAAGCTCAAGTTATTAATGCGAACCTTATATACGCACTTACCAACATATCTCATTCCATTTATGGTGGTGAAGAACATGTTTAGAGCTCTGGATTTGCTGAAATCTCTTGAAATTTGCATGCTCTCCATGGTTGTGAAGATCTCTTGACTGCTTGGGATGGTTTCGAAAGAGAAATTTCCTGAGTTCATTTTCTCAGTCAATTTCACTTCCCAACCTCAGAAACAAAAGTTCCTTATCAAAATTTTGCTTGATGAATGCTCGCCTTGTTTTTTGCACAGCATCAAGTTCTTCTAAATTGTACGCTGAAGGAATGAAAAAAGTGCAATTTTTAGTAATTGATGAAGCAGCCCAATTGAAGGAAGTTGTATCCTCATAGGTGATGAGAGACAACTTCCTGCATTGGTCAAAAGCAAGGTATTAGTCTTTTTGCTTTTTTTTTATGTGATTTTGATTGTGACTATTAAAGATTGTTGTCTAATAAGTCTGAAGTGATAAAATCTTAGATTGCTGACAAGGCTGAATTTGGAAGAAGTTTGTTTGAGAGGTTGGTATCGTTGGGGTACGAGAGGCATATGCTTGATATTCAATATAGAATGCATCCATCCATTAGTATATTCCCAAGTAAGGAGTTCTATTGTGAGCAACTTTCTGATGCCCCCATTGTAAGAGAAATAAGCTATAATAAGCGTTTCCTTGGTGGTAAAATGTATGCTTCCTATTCTTTTATAAACATATCTAAGGGTAAAGAGCAGTTTAATCATGAAAACAGTTTGAAGAACATGGTTGAGGCTGCTGCTATCTCCAAGATTATTGGAAGCCTTAGAAAAGGTTACTTTCTCTTCCAACTTCTCGTGTGTGTTAGTCATGTCCTGCATTGACAGTTCTTAAGCAAAGAAATCTTTATCTATACGTTATATTTATAATATACCATATAAATTAACATGATCCTTTTTTCTTTTCTTTTTTGGCCAGAGTTTGTGAGGACAAGGAAGAAAATTAGCATAGGAATCATATCTCCATATAAGGCTCAAGTTTATGAAATCCAGGAGAAAGTTAAGCAGTACCGTTCGGTTTGTGATCCTAACTTCTCTATTAGTGTTCGGTCTGTCGATGGATTTCAAGGTGGCGAAGAAGATATTATAATAATCTCTCTCGTGAGATCTAATGGGAGAGGGAAAGTGGGTTTTCTTTCGGATAGACGAAGAGCAAATGTGGCTCTGACTAGAGCTAGGTATGTTACTAATTGTATATATATGCATTACTTTTACTTGAATGAAAATTAATGGGTTTATTTTGTGCAGATATTGTCTTTGGATAATAGGAAATGCAGCAACTTTAAGTAATAGTGACTCTGTATGGAGAAAAGTAGTTGTTGATGCAAAGAAAAGAGATTGTTTCCATAATGCTGATGATGATAAGGGATTGGCTCGGGCTATTGGGGATGCCTTGCTTGAGCTTGAACTACTTGACGAGTATGAGACCCCATTTAAGAAACTTAGTCTTGGGAACAAGCCAGAGAAAGCTGCTACATCATCCAGGTAATTAATTGGAGACATAACTCTTCCTATGTTAATAGGATCGACATGTGGCGGGAAGAAGAAGCATTAAGCAAGGCAACTTTTCAAGTTTGAAATTCCTTAATTATTATTAGGAACTTAAGTTTGCATTTATGGGAAACTACTAATATATATGGGTTTATCTTTTCAAGTTTGAAATTCATATAAAACTACCTCGTTTAATAATGTAATAGCATTAAATATGGGGAATAATAACCATACAAAAGTGAAAATAAATAGAAAATATTAAATATGAGAAATCATAACCATACAAAGTTGGAAATAAATATAATATTTTTATTTTCTACAGTTATTTTTAAATGCGAACTTCCTTTATCCTACCCAAAATGACTTAATTTTTAGGTATATACTATATATAGTCACATTACAAATTATTTTGCCAATATCTAGTTATATGAATATATCACTTTGTTGAACTTGGGAGAATTTCATTTTATCCATCTAATTTTGTGAACGTTTTCCATTTATGGCGCTGTTACTTCTTTTTTCTTACAAAAGAAAATGCATGAATAATAGGAGAGAGAAAAAAAACTTGAGTAGCTAAAGATTTTCGTACAAGCGTACAATTGATTTTCTTATAGTCATTGTGGCTTCTGTTTGGCAAGAGACGACGTCTAAATTAAAGGCATCATGCTCGTTGATGTTCCTTCTAATAGACCTTTTGTTTGTGTAAAAACTAAAAAGTGGCTTTAATTAGAAGGAAGAGAATGTTTGAGATGCAAAAGTTTTGATATACAGTCATTTCGAAAGTTAGCCAAATCATTGTAGCTAGAAGTTATAGTTAGTACCTATATTTTTTTATTACTTGTTACTTCCGTCAATTTAATGGTTATAATTTACGGGTCATACTTATTAATTAATTATTAATTTACAATAAATTATAATCATTAGATTGATGAAAATCAACGGTTAAGATTTGGTAGTAAGAAGTAGTAAGAAAATTAGGTAGTAAGTATAACATCTCTCATCATTGTAAATCTCTTGGCGCATATAATTCTTTGTATATGAGTTCTCCTTTTAAGAGATCAACAAGGACCGTCGGATCGTTACTACCAATCTAACGGTAAGATAATTGGTCATAACATTGGTCGTAACTTTATTTGGGTATCACAATATCCTCTCCCTAATAGGGATTAATCCTATTACTTTGAACATTAATGTTATAAATTATGATATCAGAATATGTTTTTAAATGAATAATATACGTCATAAATATATTATATTATTAAAAATATAAGATATGTGTAAAAATATTATAAATTTTAATAGAATTTATAAGATTTGAAAGGACAATATAGATTTACCCGATTTTAAAGAACCATATAAATTTTTAACAAACATTCAAAATTACAAGAGTCAATAAAAATAATAATAAAGAAATGCAATGATATTAATAAAAAAGTAAAACCTAATATAATTTTTTCAATCAGTAAAACTTAATATAATTTTTAACAAACTTTCAAAATTACGACGCATCAGCTCTTCACATATCTAAAACTATACTAGTCCTTCACGCATCAGCATCTTCTTATTCCTGCTCTTGGATTTGACAAATGAGTTAAAAATTATCTTCTTCATTAACTGGTGATACTGAATGTAAGAACCCGCACCGCTAATTAAGGTAATTAATTAATTAATTGTGACAATTTAGTAATTGATTCCATAATTGACCCTAATAATTATTATGTGGCTTAAATAATTATAGTAAGAGGGTAAGAATGCTGAAAGTCGCTTTTCGGAAGAAATGTGCAGATACCGATTCTGCTAGTCGGTATAAATGCATACCGAAAAAGTATCCCGAAAAATTATAATAAGTGCATGATAATTACTAGAATAATATGTAGGACTTGTAAAACGAGTTTCAAGTTAAAATAATGTGATCTGATGCCAGAACTGACTGGCTATGGAAAAGCGCTTACCGGAAAGTTGTGCAGAAAAGTAAAATAAAAATATGATAATTCTTAGAAAAATGAGTAGGTTAAGATTCCAAAGTTTGGGATCAAGATCTTTTGCGTAGCTTTTAAGGCTAATACTGCTTAAGTGGTTTTGGCTATATATGCACCTATTATGGCATAAAACCCTAAAAACCTAACATACCTACGTGAGTTTCTGCTCCTTTGGCTGCTGCCACATTCCCTCACTTGCTCATTTTCATTTTTGGCTTTGAGACCTCCAAAGACACCACTTTTCTTCATGAATTCTTCATCTAAACACTTGGCTTTGAGTGTGTGAGCTTGGTGTGCAAAGAGAGACCCATTTTTCTGAGTTTGGGAACCTGTTTGAGGGAGGTTGGGCTGCTGATTTTTGTGCTTGAGGGGTTAGAGTCGAGTCTTATTCTTGGCACTTGGTGCTTCAAGAAGCTTCTTTTGGTGGGAAAGGACCAACCTTTAACCTCATTTTCGTTCTTTGTGGAAGTCTGCACCTTGGAGCTGTTGTGAGAGCTCCAAGAACATTATCCACCTCTGTTTTGGCTTGTGGTATGATCATCACCTTTGAACTTGAGTTTTTATACTTAAAAATGGAACCTTGATGCATGTAAAGGCTAAAAGATGATAACTTAACGTTGTGTAATGTCAAACACACCTAGAAATGCATGCTTTAGGATCTTTAAACGGTAAAAACCCAACCTTGGAAGGATATCTTCACGAAAATGCATAACTGCATTCTGTCGTGAAATATCTGGATATTTGTCGAGCAGATATCCGGATATTGATATCCGGATATGGTATCATCCGGATATGGGATCTGGATATCCGGATATTGTATATCCGGATATGGACAGTGTTATATCCGGATATGCTTCGAGGAATATCCAGATATTCTGGGATTTCGAAGAACAGTAGCTTACTGTTCATACAGTAGGCTGTTGGGGGTTTGTGGACCCTAGATTAAGGAAGTTGAACTTCTATAAGTAATGGACTAAGTCAGAATCATGTGATTAAGAGCTTGTGGCTTTGTTAGAAGCCTTAAGACATAAAACGTAAAAGAAAAAGGCGTTGTCTTTTATTGTATGCTTGAGATGCATGTTTATTGATATGTTAATGATCCATAACAGATCTTAATACTGCTGTGTGTTGACTTCGAGCTTGTGGCTTGGATAGTTAGCTTAAGAGGTAAGCTTTCGTGTCCTCGGTTTAGCCATGTTGTGGTTCCACCATGTCCCATGAGGATGTGGTTTATGCATGCTGTGTTACATGCTTTGATGTTTTGAAAATGCTGTTAAGTTATTATATGCATTGTACTTTTATGATATGCATGTGATGTCCACTTATACGGTAAGCCTGAGTATGTAGTACATACAAGATGGTGAGGTTGTGGGTGAGGTGCAAGCGGTGTTCCTTGTACTAATGTGGGTATAGACGTATTCCTGCATTTCTCTGGCTAGTAGATAGCGATAAACACACATGTCATAGATATCTGTTGCACTACATAATTTTGGAACTGATATTGAATTATTGTTTTTAGAACTTATTTTGCACATGTAAGTGAGCTTGGGGTGGAAGATCCTTGAGGACCCCTTGTCTTACTGAGATTTCTTGATTAGAGATCTCACCCCACGTTTGGGGACGCTTATTTTAGGTTCGGGTAATGTTGAGGCCTCAGGTGGCAGGAGGCCAGAGTTGAGCTAGTTAGTGCTGACTTTTATGATGATTGTACCGGTTATTGTTATGCTGTTAGCTTCATTTATGTTTTTGGAGTATTATGCTAAGACTTGTTTGACCTTGCTGATTATTTGGTGAGCATGGGGTTTGTCCATGCCACGTAGACTCGTTATGTCTTAAGTATATTTGATGTTGTAATAATGTATCAGGATATTGTCCGGACTACGTGATGTAGATCCGTGATTTTAGATACACACTTATCTTTATGTTATGAGGTATTTCAGTTAGTTGTCTTGCAATTTACATACAAACATTGTTTTTATGAAATTGACTAAGTAATCAAGTTGGTAATCGATAATGACGTCATAATTGAAAAGAAAAAGAATATTTCACATTTTTAATTAAGCACAGCTTAATACGATGTAATGTTAATATTCCAAGTATACACGGGGTGTTACACTGAAGATGAAGATGCATCTACTGATTCAATTGAAAATTTATCTGAACGACATTCTTTGCGAAGAAAGTTATGTAGTGCTACACATGCTAGCTAGCACAAGCTCTACTTGTGTTTTAAATGGAAATAGAGGTGCTCACTTAAAAATTGTGAACCGTGATTTAGATATGCCAAATATCATCTCAGTTACATTTCTCAATGATGCATGACGAAGATTGAACACGAAGAATATTAGAATTTTTAATTAGAACTTGCCACCGGATTATTAAGATTTTTAATATATATCATTGTCAAACACGAAGAATATTAGAATTTTATGCTCATTATAATCCAAACAATATACAAAAGAAGAAGGTCGACAAAGAATGTATGTGGTAAGCTTAGTAGTTCAATTTTAGAGATTAGATACATGTTTATCGTCAACTCTGTATAACTCTGGTAAAAAATAAAATGAAGCACATCATTAATCATGAAGGAGGAATACCAAAACCTGGTAAATACATACGGCAAACATACTCATTAATCATGAAGGAGGAATACCCAAACCTGAGAAAATATATGAGAGTCAAAAAAGAACATACCTTGGCTTTGAGAAAATGCTATAGTAGATTGTGAGACACCATCCGTAGTAGAGAAATCTCAAGAAATCCTAGGGGTTATAGTGAGATTGTGAGAGTGACATCTTATTTATATTTCTCACTAAAAAGTATCACGAAATTCACACCAATGGAAAATTCATTAAAATCGTCAGATTTTTTGAATACCACAATATTGATTTTCCTTTGTTTAAAATCATGATTGAATACCAATGGATTTGGGCGGAGTCTAAATTAATATTTTAAAATCTAATTGAATATCACATGACTTTTTTCAATCCTTTAAAATTTTAATTGAATACCAATCGATTTTTTTGTCCAAAATAATCCACTAAAATCCTCTGAAATCCTAATCCAGTACACCCCTTGGTTTGCAACTTGGTAGGCCTTATAGGCCGCAGTAGGTTTTTTTATTTTTTATAATAGGTAAGGTCAAACCAATAAATCAAGTCTTTAATGTGCTAATAAGTCAGTATAGGCTCTAAAATTTTTAGATAAGCTTAGGCTATTAAATCCAAAGCATGAAGGCTTAACCTGTCTCATTTACACCCCTAGTCGTAACTTGTGAAGAACATGAACATAGAGGGACAGAGCAAACTTCACAATTAAAAAGAAACATGGAACAATCAGCAATAAATATCTAAAATCATTTAAATGACATTGGATCCACATAAATCATTTAATCAGTATTTTAATATTTAATTTTTTTAAAAAATACAATAAAAAAACAAAGAATTTATTAATGTGTATGTTCAAGAAATTTTCATACTCCATATATATACATATATCTTCATTAAATTTTCTCTTTAACAGTTTTCACTGATTAATCGTCAAAAATTTTATTCCTGTTGTGAAATCAAATACAAATAACACCAAGAAACAATTTAATTTCATTACCAATAGCAACTGTAGCTCTACATTTAACTAATTTTAAAAATAAAAAATAAACGTAAAACAACACTCCTTTTTATCAAAAGAAATAAAATCAATAAAACAACCACACACAAAAATTGTAAATAAAAAAGGGCATGAATTTCACTCATGTTTGAAACACCCAATAAACAATTTTAGTCAGCACAGACAAAAAAAAATTCTTTTACAATGTTCAAAAATGTAAATCAGTTTTTATTCTATAGGATAATATATTATCCATGCATATTCTAAGAACATGTATTCATAAAATCTTGATAAAGGAATGAAACATCTTACATTGTCGCAGAATGGCTGGGTTCCGAGTGGTGAGTACGAATAAGAAAAAAAGGTTAGAAGAAAATTCTAATTAGAAGAAAGCGTTGTCTAGTCACACACACAAAGCAGTTCAAAATCTTCGTCTGTTACCACTGTAATAAATTTAGCTAGGGCCAACTTACAATTTGAAATAGAACTCAATTAATGTGGCTGAGGCGAAGCCCGCCACTGCCCTTGCTATTGAGACCATTGAAATTGTTAGGCCATGAGAGTGCTCATTACTCTAGCTCCTCTTCTAACTTGAATTTTGTTAATTGTCGTTTCTTCAAGGGGACGTTTGGTAGAGAAGAAATTTTTTTAAATACAGAAAATAATTATTACTGGAATGTAATGAAAAATATATGTTTACCGGAATATTAGTAAAAGATGTTTGGTATGGTAAAATTTTCCTGAGAGTTTATTGTTAATTTTACTGAATGTGTATTTGGTTGTTATGAAATATTAGTGGGAAAGTGATATTATCTTACGAAATTAACCTCGGCTTTGTCTTTTTCTAAGCCTAAGCGCTTTGTCCTCGTTTTCTTTTTTGTCTTATTTTTTTCACCGTCTTCCTATTCCCCAAATGGGATTGAATTCTTTGTGTAGTCCGGTAAAATGAAGGCTAATTTTGTCAATATGTTCGTGCCTGAGTTTCTATTTCCCCATGATCCAAATAGTTCCATCTTCTCCAATTTTATCATTCCAAACGAGCCCTTAGTTTCCAATAGTTCCATCTTCTCCAATTTTATCATTCCAAACGAGTCCTTAGTTTCCGGAGGACCGTGAATGATTTTGAATGAAAAGGACAAACAAAATCATAAACTAAAATAAAGACCGTGGACGGCAGGATTCGAACCTGCGCGGGCAGAGCCCACATGATTTCTAGTCATGCCCGATAACCACTCCGGCACGTCCACTTTGATGTCAATTCCGTGAGATTTCAGATAATTTTATGTCTATATTTTAAATTTATTTTGAACATAGTTCGAATTATTTAATGATAAGTTGTTTTTATTTAATGATTCGAATTAACGGTGGCAAATATTCAAGAATTTGATTTTAGGTAGGTAGTTGTTGTCGTTCAAAGCTTAAGAGAAAATGGTGGGTGGGACTTTTCCCTAAATCCTTTCTTCTAATCCCTAATAAGGGTAATTAAGACAAAAAGTTTTTACCATCATGGAGTCTAATTGAATGCTATTTCATGTTCCTTTTACTTTTTGAACAATAACTTTTTTCATGAACATTGTCTAATTCTCTGTTTTCTCGGTTCAATTATAATTATAGGCTATATTCTTGGATCCTACTTTACAATCAAATTAATTGATACTCTTAATAATACATGTATCCAAATTAGTTTGTCTTTGATGTTATATTCTTGGATCCTACGGTAACAATCAAATTAATTGTATAGTATCAAATAAATATTGTAAAAGAAAAGAAAAATAACTGAAATATATATATATATATATATATATATATATATATATATGGGTTTTATAAGAGTTATGTTGTAGGAAAAGTGATTGTGTAATGTTATAGAGATTCGTTTTGCGTGCCAGAGTTTTTTTATTTTATTTTTGTTGCGGGTCCCACAAAATGTTGTGAGTGTAGGAAAGTTTTTCTGGTCATGTTAAATGATTGATGATAAACCCTATATATATATATATATATATATATATATATATGGAAAAAAGATTTCTCATGAGAAATCTCCTCTCCTACCACTCTCATTTTCGATGTCCGTGCCAATCACTTTTCTATTTTTTATTTTTTTCTTTAAAGTGGGCCCACGCCTTTCTTCTCTCTATAGGAAAACTTGCATTTCTCGTGCAACATGAGAAATTGCAAGTCCTATATATATATGGGTTAGGATCATTTTACACCAGTATAAGTTACACTCTCAATCTTATCCGTTGATCCCACTTATATCTAAGGGCTCTAATTTTTTAGTAATGTGAGTCATTAGATACAAGTGGATCAATGGTTAAGATTGAGTAATTTTTTTTTACAGCGGTGTAAAAATATCCTGCCTATATATATATATATATGGGGTAAACATTTCTCAAGAGCTTGAGATAAGTTTATCTCCAGCTAGCCCAAAACTACGTCGTTTTGATTTGTGAAGGGTGTTTCAGTAGGTAAATTAATGAAGGGTATTTCAGTAAAATGTATATGATAAAAAAATAAACAAAATTACGAAAACACCCTTCATTAATTCACCTAGAATTACATAAAATTTTCATTAATCAAAACGACGTAGTTTTGGGGCTAGCCGGAGATAAGCTTATCTCAAGCTGCTTGAGAAATGTTTTTGTATATATATATATATATATATATATATATATATATATATATATATATATATATATATATATATATAAGGAATTAAACATATGCGACAAAAATTATCAAGAAGAGTATGTCAGCACAAACATTAAACATAAAAATCCTAATTACCCTCCAAATAAAAAACAATCGATAAAATAAAGGTAGTTTTTCTTGATTGACCTAGTTAGAACTACTTTAGGACTTCAAAGCGGAGTTAAATGAATCATCTCAATATTTTCATTCTGAGGCCTCTTTGAAAAATTGCTCGCTTGATTAGAAATTTTTTTATTACGTACAAACTTGCTAATAAAATCATGTTCCTGCCTTTTACCAAAAAAAAAAAAAAATCATGTTCCTGCGGGGTTAAGCTCCGATCTTTTTGAAGAACTATTTAATTAACAAAAATACTCAAAATCAAATAAACTAAGGTATGACTGTTGTTGTTGCCGTGAACTTTGTGATCTTTCTCCTTACATAGAAAAATAAGCATATTGATCTAATTGGTGGTGGTGATAAAACCCAATCCTACCAGGCATCAAGATTGCTTGATGCATGATTGGTTGTGCATGATTCATTATATGTTGTCACAATAATGAATTACGATATAAATCATCTCTAGTTGCACATAAGGCCAAAAAGGTTTATGCATATTCTCGAACAATGGTTAAGATCGTATCTGTTAGGCTACCTTGGTTTGAAGTAAAGTCAAAACAATGACATTGGAAATTAGGAAGTGAATATTTAGAGGCAGATGACATGCTAAGAACCTTTTCTCTCTGTGCTGCTTCTCTCTCCTTCATTCATATGGGCATAAAGTGCGGCTCTCTGATTCTTGATTCAATTGTCTTGCTATGATGATCAATTGTTACCAGCTAGATTCATTTAGTCTGAGCTGCTGGATTGTGGATGCTAAATTCAAGGATGTTTAGATCTATGGAAGGTGGATCATTCAATCAGTTTTATTATAAATAATGAAAATTACATTAAAATAGGGAAATTGAAATTGTATTGAATTGATTGGTGAAGAGAAGAGAAATAGCTGCTATGTACTTATATGTCTTGATTTGTTCATGAGAAAGTAACTGTCTAGGCAAGTGGGGTTGGGGAGTTGGGACTTGGAGTTGAGATTGAATGATCATTTTAAACTCTTAGCGGAATTTGGTGGCCAGTGCTCAAGTTAGGAGATATCTGAAATTAATACACTCACGTTATGTCATATTTCTTTGACAGGGAAGGAAATGTACTTCTTAGGGGGCTGTGAAGCTGAATGTGGTCCTACCAGGATCAACATGGTTGGAACCTGATCCCATACACCGTTGCATCCCAAGTTCATTTCTCAATCATCCTATCTTTCTAGCTATTCATGTGTGACTAAAAGGTCACGAGTTTGAATCCGGGAACCAGTCTATTTATAATTATGCAAGGGTATGACTACATGTAAAGATTTCTCTCACCCGACCATTATTAGTCGGGATTTAATGGGGAGTGATGATCTGTTGATGTATGTACCAAAAAAAAACATTGCTGTGTATTACCATGTGAGCCGTGAGGGGCATAAAATATATGGTTGAGAGAACAAAGAATGCACCATATTGAAATAAAAGGCTTCAGTTTTCTTTCTGGATGTTGTGTTTCTTTGATTATGACATACTTTGGTAACTAGCATGCTTAAGTATAGTATGGTTAGATTTCTTCCTATGAACGTGTATCTTAACGCTAAGTAACTTTATTTATAGCTTTGTCCATTTCAAGAAAGTTCAGGCAGAGAGAGTAGAAACGCTTTCTCTCTCAAATTATATATATTCTCTTTTTAAGTGCTAACTCGGATCAAGATGTGATGTCTTTCCATGACATAATGTTGGCAAAAAATGTGATGTCTCTCTTTGAACACTTTGATCTCTTGATCATTTTTCAACCATTTCTTTTTCCAGCTCAACTTCCAATTCTTGGATTCATAATCTTTTCAAGACTCCCAGCCACACTTTCCACTAAGCTGATCCATCCAGGTCTTCTTTTCACAATAACACTCAAAGTGACAGGGACAACTGATAAGAGTCTAGACAAATATAAATCCAAAATTTCCACTATCAATTTCAAATATTCAGTGGATAATTATTAAGCAATACACATGGCTCAGCACATTCATTACCTTGGAATTTGTTCTCCTATATGCAACTCACACAGTTCAAAAAAGATAAAGCATGATATCGATGATGACAGCAAAATCAACCCAAAAAAGGTGTCCCCTTGGAAATAGCCATGCATAATAGTAAGAAAAGTAGTTTTCAAGGGTCCAGGAGCATCCAAAAGAATCACCTGATAATTTCTTAACGGCAGACTTGTCGGTCAAAGTTGTAAGACATCGAGTCTCAGTTTGTCAGATACATTTGAAGTGAGCATCTGCATCTGCCATTGTATTACTCACACACAAGATAGTTAAATATCAAGATACAAGAGGAATTGATAGTAATCCTTGTTGTGTTAAACTACACAACATTGGTTCTATTATATAGCAAACCAATTGAAGAATACAATGAGACACACACAATGTGGGACTAACACTCTTAACACAATGAGACACACACAATGTGGGACTAACACTCTTAACACTCCCCCTCAAGCTGTAGCATATAGATCATATGCTACAAGCTTGATACATAAATAATACTCCTATTAGGAACCAAAAGCAACAGTGCTACATCAACAAAATGAAATGACCAAGTAACATAACATCAAAATAAATCTCCTATATGAGAAACCAAAAATCAACAATGTGCTAAAAATGGCGTCGGAATGAACATCAACATGGAAGATGCCGGAATGATCATCGGCAAAGACATCTGTGCTGGAATGACCATCAGCAACATGGAAAGTGCTCCCCCTCAAGAGGAACTTCGGAGCCGGAATTATCATCTGCAAAGACAACTGTGCTGGAATGACCATCAGCAACATGGAAAGTGCTCCCCCTCAAGAGGAACTTCGGAGCCGGAATTATCATCGGCAAAGACAACTGTGCTGGAATGACCATCAGCAACATAGAAAGTGCTCCCCCTCAAGAGGAACTTCGGAGCCGGAATTATCATCGGCAAAGACAACTGTGCTGGAATGACCATCAGCAACATAGAAAGTGTTCCCCCTCAAGAGGAACTTCGGAGCCGGAATTATCATCGGCAAAGACAACTGTGCTGGAATGACCATCAGCAACATGAAAAGTGCTCCCCCTCAAGAGGAACTTCGGAGCCGGAATTATCATCGGCAAAGACAACTGTGCTGGAATGACCATCAGCAACATGGAAAGTGCTCCCCCTCAGGAGGAACTTCGGAGCCGGAATTATCATCGGCAAAGACAACTGTGCTGGAATAAACTTCAGCAACATGAACAATGCTCCCCTGAATAAGAAGCCAAAATAAAGCCAAACAATGGCAAAACCAAATAACATCCACCGACAGTACATAAGAAAAAAAATTCCATGAATGAGTCTTCACAAACCTGCAAAATGAGAAGTGAAAGAGAACAAGTAGACAGATCTGAAAATAAAAATATATCAGAGAAGAAGAAAAAAAAATGACCAAAACGCAGATCTGGAAAGCAACACAGATCTAGAACGGAAATGGCCGGAGAAAAGGAAGACACGGTCGGAGAATGGACGATGCGGCCGGAGAATCAGCCACGATCGAAGATGATGACCGGAAAAGAAGGAGACACTACCGGAAAAAAAAAGATTTGGAAGTGATTCGGTTTGGTTCGAAACTGGAACAACAGAGATGAATGAACGAATGAAAGAAATGAAAGAGAAATGAATGAACGAATGAATGGAAGAATTTTCGAATGAAAGAAATGAAAGAGAAATGAATGAACGAATGAATGGAAGAAACTATTATCCCAGTTTATGTGTATCTACTTTTTGACATGGTATCAGAGCAGAGTTCTGATCCTTTCTTCGTGTTGTTCCTTTTCTTCTTCAATGGCCAACTCTGCTTTTGAAAACTCCAACCCCCTTCATGTTCCCTAAAACATTATTCTACGTCAAGATCCCAGATTGGATCTTGAAAGTTCTTATGCCTATGTTCGAAGAGAAGCTCAACAACACCATACTCTGGGGAATCCTAAGCCCAGTGATGGTGCTGCCCTTCTCACACATCCACCTCACTCAGGACCTTCTTCATCTTCTGGCCGCAACCGTAACGACAAGCCTTCGTACACCTGCTCTCATTGTGGTGAGAAAGGCCACTCCGAACAACAAATGAACCACTCCCGAATCGAACCATTTTAAACCGAATCGAACCGTTTTTTGAACCGAACCGAACCATTTCCGAACCGAACCGTACCGTTTCCAATCGAACCGAACCACCAGTTTTGAACCGAACCACTTCCGAACCGAAACAGTTTTGAACCGAACAAGTTCCGAACCGAACCACCTCCGCTCTGATACCAAGTTAAATATCAAGATACAAGAGGAATTGATAGTAATCCTTGTTGTGTTAAACTACACAACATTGGTTCTATTATATAGCAAACCAATTGAAGAATACAATGAGACACACACAATGTGGGACTAACACTCTTAACACAATGAGACACACACAATGTGGGACTAACACTCTTAACAAAGATAAAAACAACATGCACCAGTCAGTTTTCCAAGTCAATAAGCAGTGGGTAATATTTTTTTTTGGATTGCTACACTGGTTTTCGGTCGACTATGTCTAGTTCGACCCGGGTAGGTTACCTAGCATTGGCAGGTGAGTCTCCGGTGAAAATTTTCTATATACATAAGATCTCGAACTCGAGTCTTTGCTACCTTATCATTTGAGCCGATCCCCGTTGGTAGCGGTGAGTAATTCAGAACAAGAAATTTAAGCTTTAATTATATACGTGGGTAGTACAAGACAAAAGACATTATAAATTAAGTACAAGACCTCAAATAGTCTGATTAATCTGTTAATGCCATGGGAACATTGGAACAGTGTCAAAATAAATAATAAATTAAAAAGAACAAACTAATTTGTTGGCCAACAAGATCAACTTAATAATGTCTCGCGCAGGAACGACAACTTTAATTTATTGTTACCACTTACCATGCTTGGTCTTGAAACTTCCACAGTTTAATCTGCTCGGGTAACTTGTAAGAAAAATTACCATCAATTTATACTCTGTTTGAAACAGTCTTTTTTTTATTGGTTACCATCAATTACCATCTATGCCCATAACCCACACGTCCCCGGTTCGAACCTCCCAGCCCCAAATTTATTTCTAGTGGAATTTATTTCTTCGGACGGGTAGGTGAGTTTGTGCATTATCCACCCTTTAAGCCCGGTGGACTCTCGTGTAAGGGGTGTTGAGATATATAAAACCATCAATGTAGCCTATCCCAATAACTTAAGCTTTTGGGTTGAATTGGTTTTATACATAGTATCAGAGTCTCGTGTCCCGCTTTCAAAATCTCGCCGTCTCCCACTTTCTTTGTAGTGAAATTTTCACATTTAGGTGGACTTGTATGTTGTCCACACTTCAAGGATAGCGGGCTCTCGTGTGAGGGGGCGTGTTGAGATATATAGTCTCACGTTGATTGTATGAGCAACTAATATGAAGTTTATAAGACTTTGGGTACTCCCACTTTGAGCTCTAACTTTTGAGGTGTTCACCTCTAGTTTCTTTACATTTTTTTACTAACAACTTGAAACAAACATTACAGAATGTGGTTGCTTGGCTTCTATGATGCAGTTAAAAGCATTTAGAACGAGTGCCCCACAAGAGAAAGATGCATATGAGCCCCGGTCCTCCATTTCGACTTTTTATTGCTTATACCCTCCAATCTTTCTTTGTTTTGTTTTGTAGTAAGAAAATTGGGACTAAAGATAACGCCATTTCGATAATTTTTAGTGGAGGAGCTAATAAGACGGGGGAGATGAAATTTCATAGTTAGGATTTAGGAGGGTCATCATACTCATACCTTTTTTTTTTTCTTTTTTGAAAAGGGGGCTTTTTAGAGGGGAGGCCAGGCTACCGTAAGGAAACACAAAGTGCAACCCCTTCCTTACAATAATACAATCACAATTAGATAGTTCTCAGTTCGAGCCTATAAAACACTAAAGAACTCAGAGAATTCTATTATAACTAGAATTATTATAATAAATTTATATTTATTATGTCACAAAAAATGGTTCTATTATAATATATAAATATAAAAATATATATTCAAATTAATAGTTAGGGTACCGTAAAGTATTATTTGGGGAATCGAGCCCACAACCGCAACTCTAATACGAAATATTGGATTGATAAGGGTTTACTAAATCAAAAGTTATAATTTAAAAATGGATGAGTGTGTCTTTTTTACATTTCAATGAAATGTATCTTTCCATTTACCCATCTAACTACAAAATACCATCTTAGAAATGGTCTTCTAAATAGTGCTTTCTATCTCATTTCCTTCCTATTTTTCAAAATTCAAGGAAAATACATTAGATTGTGCAAAATGTATAAAATATCTTGAACCAAACATAGTGATCCCAAAAGACCAGAATTCTATATTGAGTTTAATATAAATAACTAGAATTATTATAATCTAAATTTATATTTATTTTTTTGTCACAAAAAATGGTATTAAATATAATATATAAATATAAAAATATATATTCAAATTAATAGTTAGGGTACCGTAAAGTATCATTTGGGGAATCGAGCCCACAACCTCAACTCTAATACGAACTATTGGATTGATCAGGGTTTACTAAAACAAAAGTTATAATTTTTAATCAAAGTTATAATATAACATCAGAAGTTCTTATACTAGTTGGATTTTTATTTTATTTTTTGAGTTAGATTTCCAAGTTGAATTATATTCAGACATATTAATTTCAGTCCATTGCAAATTGTATATTTTAGATGTCAAATGCTAAGTATAATATGTGTTCCATCCCTGTGATTGATATACGATCTGAAGACCGGTGATATCTATGGAAGAAATAACTGTAAATAGTGGCAGATTATTGTGTACAAAAATATTAGAAGCCAATGGTGATAATATGTACATAATAATATAAATGTATACACGTTTAACCCTTTATTTATAAAAAATAGTTACTAAAGTTGAAAGAATTTAATGGAGTGTCAGAAAATAATATAAACAAACTCTTTAATGGATAAGGGTGTCAGAAAATAATATAAATTATTGAATCAAGAATTGAGCCTGTGCAATATCGACACTTCAAACCCAAAGGGCTCTTACGTGAGGGAGTGTGTTAGAGAATAATATAAACCATTAAAACGGCCATCATCCATCACCTTAAGATTTTGGGTTGAAGTGATTCTTTACACATGATTCTCTTAACAATAAATGTGTTAACATCATATATCAATTGAATATATGTACAAAATACTCCTTATGATGACTTAAAATTCATTTCCTTGAATTAGATTTCGAAATTGACTTATATTAGTCTTTTATAAATTGTGATGTCATGCTTGTACACCATATTTATAATATAGTTTTGTTTTTCAAATATGTGTTTAAGGTTTGCAATGATATATTCTGCTGTGAAACTTTTTTTTTTTGTAAAGACATATTTTTTAATTTTGTTATCGTTATTATTGTCGTTACTTTTATAATTGCTTATGTAATCATTGAGTTTGTCATAACTGAAACTCAAATGCTCATTTTAAGGTTACAAAACAACATGATACAAATATAAATATATTTTATTCTCGTTCGCACTATTATTCATCATTTTAGAATCTTGTGCTTGGCATGATTTAGTTGTTTGATTTTCTTTTCAACAATAAACATCTCTTTATTCATCTAGAATAAAAGTGATGCTACCCATAAGAATTGCATTAATCAGGATTTGCCTTTGGAAATTTTGAGCTGGTTTCACTTTACATACGAAATAAACAGTGAACATAAAATTATTTTTAAAAATAAGTTAATTTTCATAAGAAATGGGATCCTGATAACAATAGCAATAGCAGTGAGGTGAAAATATATTGCATTAGAATTAAATAATTTTTGGATCTCACCGTTAGACCGATTACGTTGATTTAATGGTTATACATGTCTTTTAAATAATTAAGGTGAAGATAAATATAAAGTATTAAATATGGAAAATAATAATCATATAAAGATGAAAATAAATATAGCCATTGGATCAGCATAATAGTTCTAACGGTTAAATTGATTGGTAGTAACCCTAATTTATTGTTATAATATCCTATCCCAAAATTAAATTAAATTAAAAAAATTTAAATTTTAAGAAAAAAGTATTTTTTATATTTTTACATCATATTTAAGGGTGGACACTTGCCCCCCCTTCTCTCACTGGATCCGCCTCCGGCTAGTATGAAAATATATTGCATTAGAATTAAATAATTTTTGGATCGGTTTACATGTCTTTTAAATAACTAAGTTGCTACCTTGTAAACCGCTTCGAATAAGAGATAAATTTAAATCAAGATAATCTTCCGTAAAGAATATATGTGATTTATTCAAAAAAATAAAATAAAAAATAAGTTGCTTAATATAGTAAAAGACAGGCCATTTGTTTAAGTATATTGTTTAGTATTACCTTAAATGAATGCATTATTTTCTGTCCCACTTTATTATATCGTTTATTTTATCAAGTGTATGCATTGTTCATGAGTATGTGACAATATTGCTAACAAAAAGTACAAGTAATTAATATATTAATTAGTTACTTATAATTCTCAAAGAGATTGATGGTTTTCCATGATTTTATGAGGGGGAGTATCTTTCTCTAATTTGAACCTTTTTTGTCAAAAAATAAAAATAAAAATACTTGTACTGCATGTGAAGAACATCTTTTACTGAGATTGGACTACATGACAACATTGTGTTTGAATTTAATTTTGGTGATCTGAAATTTGAACTTTTGAAGCCATATAATTTTTGTGGAAACATAGTACGGAAGATATTTTTAATGGTTTAATTACTAACTCTTTGCTTTTGATAACTGGTGAAGTTCCAGAAATTCAATTCATCCTCCATCAATAAAGTTCAATTGGGTTCTCATTCTTAATACTTGGAATGAATTATTTACCCTCTATTTGACTGCTCTACCCGCTGTCCCGTGATATTTCTGGAAATGAATTATCTGATGTAAGAAAAAAAATATAACATGATCGTGTGATAAGATCACAATCATTATATCTACCTAATTTACTATTTTTTTTCTTTTCTCTTTTATTACCATTGATTCACCTTTGTATGGTTATGATTTCTCACTTTACCATGTCATGTGATTTTTCACATCAGAGCATCCGGATCCGATATTTCTATTATATTATAGGCCCAAAGAATATGCACACCAGCGTAAAAATCTCTACCCTGCTCCAATTCATACTCTCCTTTTATTCTCCCTAAGGTTAAATTGGGTCTATAAATGCCAACACTTCACTATGATTTTGGGGTTGCCTATACATTAATAATTCTTCTCATAAGTGCAATGGCCTGTAAATATGATTTGGCCAGGTAATTAGGTTTGTTTGAAAATTTAGATGATAACTATTAAGGTAAGGTTACTTTATTTAACAGACATGTTGGTATAAAATAGATTATAAGGCAATTAACATAACCAAATTACACATATTGAGAGTGTGAGCGAATACAGGTATTTTTAACTGAAGAGAGTGAGATTGCTGAAATCAGTAAATAAGTCGATAGATCACTATAATGATATACATTTATTTTTTTTAAATTCTTACCATCAACGTGCCAATTGTGAGACAATTTTTAATTTCTTTCATATCTTTCTCACTTTAGCTGTCACTGGTATCTGCACAGTGGCATTACTACGTTATTGTATAAAAGGAATTTAACATTTCATTGAATTATTCATTATTATCTGAATGGTAGGATTTGGATGCAAATGGGAGGAAAGAGAAACTGAAAAAGAGAGGAGGGAAGGGATACACATAGGGGCGAAAGTGGGTTGTGCTGGGCCAAGCTTTGCGCAAGTTTACGTTAAAAAATTTCAATTTGGCCTGGCCCAAGCCTAGTACGATTCTAACTGTTAGCCTTGCTTGATCCGTTTATAGAAAAATGAATGGTCTTGCCTAGCCCATTAACCTGTTAATTTTTAACTTCCAAGCAAAACCATGAATCAACTTTACAAAATACATCAAAAATCATAATTTCAACGTCCAAACAGAATCATGACTCACAACAAAACTCATACAATCTGCATTTAAGTCATTTTCAAAAGCAAAATGCTCAAATCAAATAATATATATTTCATCATATCAACAAACAATTCCATACTTTGTAAATTAAAATAACTACATGAATCCAACAAATACATCATGATGCTTGTAGTAAGTATAACCTCTCTCAAAAACCTTTTAATATATTCATATACACAATCTAACATGTTGAGATGTTGGTTCCTCCTATATAATAAATAAGATAAGATTTCTATTAAAATATATCAAATATAATTAAGTTATAAATAATTGCAATTGATTAAATTTATATCTTTTATTTTTTCTTCAAGGCATATGTCAATTTATATTTTATTTTTTTTTGGCACTTTTAAATAATGGGGAAAATATTTCTACTTCTTACTTTAATTTTATTTATTTATTGTAGACTTTGTAAATTACTGCTTCAAATTGGAACAACGTCGTTTTGGTATTGAAATCTTAAAAAACTATAAATATAAAGACAATTACACATCTTTTAAAAATAAATTAAAATTACGTAAAAACAACATGAGGCCAGTCTGATACGTTTAAATACAGACTTGGCCCGTTAAGACCAAATCTCGGCTCGGCTCGTTAACACCCCTAGTTCCTCGTGTATAATAAATAAAATTAGATTTCTATTAAAATACAATCGAATATAATTATTTTTTCTTCAAGACATACTAACTCAATTTTATTTAAAATAAGGGAAAAATATTTCTACAATTACTGCAGATAAGTTATTTGCATTTATTCCCAAAACAACGTCATTTTGGTATTGAAATCTTAAAAAATTATAAATATAAAGACTATTATTATCCTAAAATAAATTAAAATTACAAAAATAGCATGATTTTCGCCTAAAACGACGTCGTATTGGGTTTATAAAATATACTAAATGAATAATACAATATAAACTTGACTTATAGACCCTTATGAAAGTGGGACTATACGTGATCTTTTTATTAAACAAATTTTTTCAAGATCCAAATCCGATCCATTTTACGAAATATACTAGACAAATTTTAACTTGGAGTAAGTCCCTCAAAGCTGGCTCGCCCCGAACCAATTTCACCCCTAGATACCCATAACATAACCATCAATGACAATCTCTCCTTTTAACTTTTTCTTGCTACTTATCACGCCTCACACTCACTCTCTTCCCTGCCCATCCATTTGCGTGTTACTACTCTCTATCCTTCTCTCCCACTTAATTTTTTTTTAATATATATTGATATTAATTATTATTTTTTAAATTATTATCTTGATAGGAGCTTGATCTCTAATTTTGTGTATAATTTTTTTTTTTTTTAGAAGACACTAGTGTTATTTCTTCACTTTGAGGATATTAATCTTTACCTTTCAGCTTAAGCATATTTTTGAAACAGTCTTGAAAAAAACACTATAAAACTAATGTTGAATTGAAATTTTAATCATAATTAAAACTCTTAAATCCAGTTCAAAAATATATCTGATAAAAATTAAACTGAAGTAATATTTTCATTGTTATTATTTTTTCTCTCTTTATTAGATATATTATTTTCTTATAATAATAATTTATTTTTATTATTATTTACGGTAATATTTTTCTCTCAATACTCCGTACTCTGACAACGACCACTGAAGTATGGTGGCACATGCCTGCTGTCACATCATGCACCAACCAACGGTCAAGATTCACATGTACGGATTATCCAACGGTTCGGATTCGTTCTGTCGAATACACTCTCTCTCTCTATCTCTCTGCTGCACCCATGTCCAGGTTGGTCGGGACCCCCTTATATATGGCAAAGAGCCAAAGACCCTGCCTTTACTCTCTCTCTCTCTCTCTCTTCACTGTGCATTTCAAACCCAAAAATCCTGACTTGGGTCTCAATCCGAAAGTGATAGGCCACAAAAGAGAGCCTTTACTTCAACAGTCACTTGTGGCCGCTTCATTCATATTGATATTCTTGCTTTCTTTCCCTTGTGTTCCTTTCATGGCGATCTCGAACAACGTGCCACCCTTCTTGTAGTTGCTTGTGTTCCACTTCTGGCTCATGATGGCTATGAGTTTGCTTGATAGTTTACAAAACAACGTGCCCTGCTTTTTCTTACTATCAGATTCTTCTAATCCCACCTACCCCTTTTGCTGTTCAGGGTTAATTCTTTTCTGGGTCTATGCTGTGGTGGGGTTCTAACTTCTCTCTTCATGTTGTAACTCCTGGATCCCCCCTCCTACTACTTTTGGGGGTTCTCTTTGATATTTGAAGTTTTTTTTTTTTTTTTTTTTTTTTTGGTGTGTGGGCATGGAGTGCATTGGCAAGTTGGAGGGAGATGTGGGGGAATGCAATAATGGCTTTGAGCTAATTGAGGATTGGGGCTCTGAGCTAGGGTTCCATGTGTTTCTGTGATTGCTAAATACTGTGTCTTCAAAAGGAGGAAAAAAGGGTGAAGCTTGATATGAAGCTTTCAACATCAGGGTTGGGTCAGCAGGGACATGAAGGTATGCACCCCATTTTCTCTCTTTTGTTTTTTTTTTTTTTTTCCTTAAAAAAATCATTTAGCACCCTAGTCTTAGCTCTTTGTTGGGGCGGGCTTCAAGTTATACATATGTAAATTAATATTATGTGTCCCTTTCAAAGCTCTTTTGTGTTTGATTCAACATCCTTGTGAGTGTTCTTTTATTTTATTTTTTATTTTTTTGATAATTTGATTCGTCGAATGATGACAGGAGGGGAGAAGAAATGTTTGAATTCTGAGCTATGGCATGCATGCGCGGGTCCCTTGGTGTCCCTACCAACTGCAGGGACTCGTGTGGTTTACTTCCCTCAGGGTCATAGCGAGCAGGTGCTTTTCTATATTCCCTACTCACTCTAGTATGGTTTCAATTTTGTCTATTTTGTATGGTATGGAAGATAGATAACTTTTCTTCCAAACTTGGGATTGGAAACAATTCAATCTAATTACATATGGTAGATTTTATAAATGGAAATTGAACTGATCTTGTACTAAACAATGATTCTAGGTTGCTGCCACAACTAACAGAGAAATTGATGGGCACATACCCAATTACCCGAGCTTGCCACCCCAGTTGATTTGCCAACTTCACAACGTTACAATGCATGTGGGTAGTATATCTTCCATGTAGTTCAGATAGTTGAGTTACTTTTACCTCCCATTTGAGTAAACTCCGTGAACTAAAACATGCATTAATTTTCAGGCAGATGTTGAAACCGATGAAGTTTATGCTCAAATGACACTGCAGCCGTTGACTCCGGTATCCAGCTCTTCTTTGACAGCTTGTTTTATTTGTAATGATCGTGTTTCTTGTCACTGGTGTTGAAATTTGTGTTCGTAATTGTGCGTGTAGCAAGAGCAGAAGGATACGTTTCTTCCTATGGAATTGGGCATTCCAAGTAAGCAGCCCTCAAATTATTTTTGCAAGACATTAACTGCAAGTGACACCAGCACACATGGAGGGTTCTCTGTTCCTCGTCGTGCAGCTGAAAAAGTTTTCCCTCCACTGGTAGTGTCCACATTTTTCCTTTGTGTTTCATTCTGGTTGGATATGGATTTATTTCTGTTCTATTTGTGTTGTACAGGATTTTTCGCTGCAGCCACCTGCACAAGAACTAATTGCTAGGGATCTCCATGATGTTGAGTGGAAGTTTCGACATATTTTTCGGGGTAAGATTCTAATTCTTTGTTGACTCCATTCTTATTATGATGTTATTTTATAATGAGTTTCATTATGTTGAAGACAATTATAATAAGATTTCTTGTTCTCTTTATTGTAATGGCCTGCTTTATGCTATAGTAGTTGATAGGGATGAGACGTTCTTATGGCATTAGGTCAGCTAAGTCTTGTTGTATGATGATGGTACTTTGCCCTGTCTCCGTAAGTTTCCTCTTAATTAACAGTTAAATGATTTGATTTTATGTTTTGCATTTTTTTTTCTAACTTTCTAAACATTTTTTAGATTAGAGCTTGTGTTGCTTCCTAGGGAAATATACCCCCGAAGCAATAATTGTATTTTAGAATGGACTGAAGGTTCTTTGGTGTGAGAGTTTGAAATTGTATTTTTCAAGTGAATAACATTTAAGAAAGAAGGGTGTGCATTAAGGTAGTTCACCACCCCTGACAAAATCTGACTCAATTCTGAAGAGTTTATTGTCCGATATTTTCCTCGAATGCCAGGAAGATTAATAGATAAACGTTTCCTTTATTGTTGTTAAACTGCTTTTAAATAATCCTTTTTCCATACTTGCAGGAATCCTTAAATAGACAGATGATTTGGACATATTTTGACTGACTTATTAACTGCTTATTAATACATCCCGATGGAAATATTTGAAACTAAAATTTACTATTTAAGAAATATCTTGCTATCTATTAATGACCTTGGAAACAATCGTGGAAGATAGCAATCCTCTGGAATCAACTGGATAATTATGGTGGAAAATTAAATTTTATATTCTTTTTGGGCCTTAACTCTTGATCCCTCTCAAAGAAACCACAGTTGGTGAAAAAATGAAGTAGTAATCCATAGATTGTCTAGAGAATTGATAATTGCGCTCCCATGTGACAAGATCTTTTGTTAAGTTCTAAGAATTGGTATGAATTTTGTTCCTGTGGAACATGCTATTCATCAAGCATATCTTCAGAAACATATGTTTTCTTTGGCATTTATGAATTCCTTAGAGGTCTGGATTATGAATATTTGCATTAATTATCTCTACCAATGACGTTAAAATTGCATGTTGGATCGTAGTATTGTTTGGTTTTATGATTTTTGCAAACTGCCCTGGTCCTGATCACGTTCAAGAACTTGTTATTATGAGATCGCATAGGATTGACATGCTGGGTTGTGAAATCTGTGGGATCCAACAAGGTCCCCTTGCTGGCTGAGTTGCCCATCTCTGAAACTTAAACCCAAGAGCCCACCCAAAATGTAAAGAACCAAGCCCTAGGAAGACCCATTCATTTGATCCTTTCCCTAAAGCTCAGCTTTGATTGTGGACTGTCAGTGCTTGACTTTGAGATCTGATTCGATCTGTGGGTGCTTATGGTTGAGTGACTTGCTATTTTATCTGTGGGTGACAGCTGAGAGGCTTGTTGCGTGTCTGTGGATGATGGTGGTGCTTCTCTCTTACTACTTCTTCTGAGCTTCTCTTCTTCAATCTGCTGGTTTGTAGTTTACTCAGACAGTATTCAGTTTCTCAACTGGAAATACAGACATCCTCCACAGTTGGCAGCGGTGCAGGTTGTGGTATCCTAATGCCTCCTGGCTAGTCAGCATGCAGAGGGTGTGCAGCTGTGTTTCTGGTTGGGTGCTGTTTGTCTTGGGTGATGTTGGATGATGGTATGCGTGTGTAGTGTGGTGATGATTCAGCAGATGGGCTGTGTTGTGTTGTCAAAAAACTTATTTTTTTATATTATGAGTTGTAACTTCAACTTGAGTTGAGTTATGACTTGTGACTTTCTTATGCATTTGAATTGAAGTTTAATTAGATGTTAGTTGTGGTTTTAAGGTTATTTTTCCTATATATATATATATATATATATTAGGTAAGGTCTTATGATCCATATTACTATCACATGTTTTACGTGTCTAACCCCCTTTCCCAATCCTGGATAGGATCTCAATGTTGACTATCTTGAGTAGTTGTCTGAAGATTCTGGCATGATGGATAGGATCATGCCAGAATCTTGAGACAACTAATTAAGGCACAGGCACCTTATAATCCTAATTAATCACTGGTGTCTGGTATATCTTAAATGACTTGAATATCTGGAAAAACTCCTTTTTGTAGATGCATCAGATTCAGATATATATTGGTTTACTACTTATTAGCATTTTTCTTCTTCGCCTTTCATGAATTCCATGAATGTGTATGGAAAATTCATTAGCTTCAAAATTATATGTAATATCAAGTTATCAACTAGCTCAGAATCAGCTGATCTTAAATACTGACCATCTCCAATAGTGGTTGTCATCTGTTGTATCAAATATCAATTGTACTGTTAATGAACAAATGATGCAGTGTAGCAATCAGATCGCTCTAGTGTTCATCCCATGAGGAACATGACTAATTCCCAAACTTTGGTGATCTAAACGTAGATTATAACCAAGTTGATAGGTTTAATAGGAGACTTTGCAGTTGTAGAAATTACATTCTTTTGGGTCCGTTTAGTTTCATTACTTTATTGAAGAAGGTCTAAACAACTTTTGAATCATTTGAATCTGAATTTTATCCAATAGGAAATTAAATGGTTCTGTTAGGAATCTATCTTTGGTTTTAAATAAAGGGACTGAGTCAAATCCTTTTGGGGTGAAAAAATCTGTCAATGGATAAAGCATACCCAGGTAGTTTAGGTTCTGGCTTTGCCTCTTCTTGGCTAACCTTATATTAATTTTCCTCTAAAAGCTGTATTTTCTTTTGCAAAATGCCCAAAAAGCTTCTAGGTCACACAAATGAAATCACAAATAGAACAATTGAGCAAACACAACTATTTGCCATGGCAAATACATCAAAGATTGCTGGTGAATCTGTATATTAGTTCATTTATGTACACTTTTATTTAACTCCTTAAAATAAGACATTTTACCGAAATGGCAGCCAGCTAAATTACCTTCTGTCAAGGAGCATTAGCTTCTGAAAATGAAGTTCCGAAAATCTTGCCATCAGTCTTCCACTGGGCCTCTTTGCTGTAGATTTTGATTTTGTACCTTGTTAGGGTAACTTCTTTCCATTAATTTTCTTCCAATATTTTGTAGGATGTGATTTGTAAATGTTTTAGAAAAGAGAGGAGCCTATCTGATGCTTTAACTACTTACTTTCGAATGACCCTTTTGGTATAGCAAAGGGGTTTGTGAATTTCTTGAGGAAGTTCTCAGAAGAACCTTCTATTTATTTATGATTTACAATCTTTAATTTTAGGAAAACAAGGATATCAGAGAATTAGGAAAAATAATACAAATCAAATCGTAATTATTTACAGTGCATACATTCTCTGAATAGGAGATACTTTCCAACACTCCCGCACAAGGTGGAGCATATAAATTACATGCATGAAGTTTGTTTCAAATGAAGTGTATTCAAGGTCCCTGTAGTGACTTTAAGAGGATATCAGCAAGCTGATCAGTAGAATTAACAAATAAAGTGGCAAATAATTTCTATATGCTTGGTCCTCTCTTGGAAGTCTAGATTTGGTGCAATATTTTTGGTTTTGATTAATTTTTTGGAAAAGTCAAAAAAATTTAAAGCTCTCAGAAATATTTTCATTATAAGTTGTTTTGAGTACAAAATAAACTAATTGAAATACACACTTATATTTGACTTAAGATTGTTAGCCTAGTTGTATCTTCTCCGTGATATGATGTCTATTTCTTGTTTATCATCTCAGGACAGCCAAAACGACACCTTCTTACAACGGGGTGGAGTGTATTTGTTAGTGCCAAAAGACTCGTGGCTGGAGATTCTGTGCTTTTCATATGGTATTTATTTCTTTTTACCTTTATTGGCTACCTTTTCTCCCCTTTGGATGATGCAAACTTCATGATTATCCTTTCAATATGCATTTTAATTGTTAGGAATGAAAAGAATCAGCTACTTTTGGGAATACGTCGTGCCAATCGACCACAAACTGTTTTGCCATCATCAGTTCTATCCAGTGATAGTATGCACATTGGCCTTCTTGCAGCTGCTGCCCATGCTGCAGCAACTAATAGCTGTTTTACTGTGTTCTATAATCCAAGGTTGTGTTTGTTGTCTTCATTTCCACTTATGATACTTATTTATTAGAAATTATAGTGCTTCTTTTGACACCTACATCATTGGCAGGGCTAGTCCATCTGAGTTTGTCATACCACTTTCAAAATATATCAAAGCTGTGTACCATACACGTGTTTCTGTTGGTATGCGTTTTAGGATGCTTTTTGAGACTGAAGAATCAAGTGTCCGCAGGTACCTGTAGTCATCAATTATCTTTTCTTAAGCATATATTGATTTTTCTGAAAAAACTGTAGACATATTTCCTGCAGCTCTTGGATCTGTCTATTGTATTTTGCAAGGCTAAATATAGTTATGAATGTGTATGACAGAAGCTGTATCTATTAAAATACCTTATCTATAATGAGGTTGATATGGCATCTACATCTGTGATATCTACGGAGGCAAGTTTATTGATAGCTGAATTTATGGTTATAAAATAGATCTACCAGGCTCCAGAGCAATTGGAAATGGGTCAATTGCCTTTTTTTTTTTTTTTTTACAGCTTTAAATTTTGGGATTTGAGAGAAAAAAAAGTTAGCAGCTGCAATCTGAAGGCAGTGGAAACAAACTGGTTAAGTGCTATTCTGTGGTAGTCTGGTACTGTTTCTTTTGCCTATGCTTACATGTGTTTTGATTTTGGGAGGTGAGGATTCCAATCTAAAGACGGTAGAAATTGAGGGCAAAATATTATTCTTTGATAGTGTGGTGTGGCACCATACTATTTTGCCTTTACTTATGCATAAGTTTTGACCTTTGTCTTGCAGGTACATGGGTACAATAACTGGCATATGTGACCTGGATCCTGTTCGTTGGCCGAATTCTCATTGGCGATCTGTTAAGGTAAATAAGTTCGTAATGTAATAAGTTCGTAATTGTTACAGTAGGGTATAAATAGTTAGAACAATTAGTTAGTTGGAGAGGTTGGAAGGACAGGGGTTTAGCTTAAATAGGAGAGGGGGTAGAAGGGAGTGCATGCAGAATTGTTAGCATTAAGAAAACAGAGCAGTGGCTCAGTTGTAAGGGAGAAACCCAACCCTCGGACGAGATTTCTCTCCTTTTCTGATTGATATTCAATTATCAACAAAGATTTGCTCTTTTTCTATCTTTTGAATGATTTTTTTGTTTGCATTTGTGAGTTCGTAACAGTAATGCATAAGATTGGGTAGCAGTTTATATGATGCCTTCTACTGAAAGAAATTTAATGCCCCTTTGCAATTATAGACATAACTATAAGAGGGTGAACCTTGGTATTATGCTAAGGTTGCTGCTTGTGATCATAGGTTCTAGTTGAGAAGTAGCCTCTCCAGCTCTCTGTAATGCCCGACCATTTCAAGAATCAATGACTATCTCCACATACTAACACGAGGCATTTCAGTGTGCTTTTTTCTCACTTGCACACTTCCTGGGAATGCCGCGTTTACTATCATATGAATATTAATTAACCAGCTGCAGACGTGGCATTACACTCTCCGTTGCCCTAAGGCCCTAACGAGGAAGATCTCCTCAAAGTTGTAACCATGTTTTGATAAATAAACTTTTCAAGACTACTCTGAATTTCTTGATCAAGTAGCTGACTTTTGTAGCCATAATACATGAAACAACAGAGCTCATCATATTCAATTTTGATATCACCTTGATCCCAATGCCAAAAAACTCACCCTGAACTATTCAAATTTGATAGCTCCACTTATGCTTGTTCTGCAGCTTTTTGGTTCTGCTGATGCTTATTATTAGTAATATGTAAATAAGCAGAAGGTAATAGGTATAATACACTATGTTCCTTTGTGACCGACTGACCGTCCAGAAAGACAGTGACAGGGTTTTAATGGGTTCAGGTTTTTTAATTTGTATTCCATGCCTTAAAAGTGAGGGGAAAACTTCATTCGATGTTTGAAAGAAGCTCATAGCCTGGCATCTTTATGGGTCATCTTTTCGTACTTTTCTTGACCCTGCTTTTTTCATCCTTTATGGATAGGTTGGTTGGGATGAATCAACAGCCGGAGAGAGACAGCCACGAGTATCTTTATGGGAAATTGAACCTTTAACAACATTTCCAATGTATCCATCACTATTTCCCCTCAGATTGAAACGTCCATGGCATCCTGGCACCTCATCTTTTCATGGTACATATTTTTCTCGACACTAATTTTTTGATTGTTTATCTTCCTTCTAATTGTGATGTACGTTGTAGAAACAATTGTATGATGACACTAATGCTATACATCAACATTTCCTTTATCCCAATCTAGTTGGGATGGGCAACGACGAACCCATATAGAAGCAAGAATGCTATGATTGGATGAAAGAAAGGAATATTTTTATTTTTTTTAATTTTTGAAGTGAAGGAAAAATGAGATTTTGCAATTGTGTGTTCATGTTTACATTTCTCCTTTTTCCCTTTATTCAAAAAAGGAGAATTTACAGATTTTCAAATAAATCCACCCCCCTTTTTTTTGTTCTTTCTTGCAATCAATAATGTAAACTTTTTATAAAAAATTATATTAGTTGAATTTTGAAAGCTCAAATTATACTTTCTAACAATTGATTTATAAATGGAAATCAAGTTCGCCACATTAGGTTTCTATTATTCATATTTCACCCATTCTTCATGTCCAAAACACAAGGGGATTAGATTTCCTTGTGTTTATCTGAATTTAGTTGCCCTAGTATCTCCTACCCCCTCATTACAAAAGGTGCTGTGGTGGTTTTGAGGACACTTCTTCTGTCTCCTTTCTTTACAAAGGATCTTGTTACAGATGGCAGAGATGAAGCAACTAATGGGCTAATGTGGCTGAGAGGTGGACCTGGAGACCAAGGTCTCAATTCCCTGAATTTTCAAGGTGCTGGTTTGTTGCCCTGGATGCAGCAGAGACTGGATCCAACTTTGCTTGGAAATGATCATAATCAGCAGCAGTACCAAGCCATGTTGGCTGCTGGTTTGCAGAACCTAGGGAGTGGAGATCTCTTGAGGCAACAAATGATGAATTTTCAACAGCCTTTCAATTATCTTCAACAATCAGGAAACCCCAATCCTCCTCTGCAGCTTCAGCAGCAGCAAGCAATCCAGCAATCCGTATCTTCTAATATCCTGCAGCCACAAGCCCAAGTATTGGCAGAGAACCTGTCTCAGCACCTCCTTCAGAAATCACACAACAATCGAGAAGACCAAACACAACAGCAGCAGCACACTTATCAAGATACGCTTTTAATTCAAAATGATCAGCTCCATCAGAGGCAACACTCTAGCTTGCCTTCACCATCATATTCAAAACCAGATTTCTTAGATTCAAGCTTAAAGTTCTCTGCTTCAGTTTCGCCAGGGCAAAACATGCTTAGTTCACTTTGTCCAGAGGGGAGTGGCAATCTCTTGAATTTATCCAGAAGTGGTCAGTCCATGCTGACAGAACAGTTACCCCAACCATCATGGGCCCCAAAGTATTCATCTTTGCAGGTCAATGCCTTTGGCAACTCAATGTCAAATGTGCAATATTCCGGAAAAGATACTGCAATGGTTCCACCACATTGTAACTCAGATAACCAAAATCCTACTATATTCGGTGTCAATATCGATTCATCTGGCCTTCTGCTCCCTACCACTGTCCCTCGTTATGCTACTGCATCAGCCGATACTGATGCATCAACGATGTCATTAGGGGAGTCTGGATTCCAGGGTCCTCTATATGCTTGCATGCAAGATTCATCAGAGTTGTTGCAAAGTGCAGGGCAAGGTGACCCCCAAAACCAGACACGAACATATGTCAAGGTTGAGACATAAATATTAGTCTTAGCTGCAGCTTTGTGACCCCTTGTTTTATGTAATATGGTGGTTTAATTTATTTATTTTTTCACAGGTTTACAAAGCAGGTTCGGTAGGGCGCTCACTTGACATCTCCCGGTTCAGCAGCTATCATGAACTGCGAGAGGAGTTGGCTCAGATGTTTGGAATCGAGGGTAAATTTGAAGACCCTCTTAGATCAGGCTGGCAGCTTGTATTTGTCGACAGGGAGAACGATGTTCTTCTCCTTGGAGACGATCCGTGGGAGTAAGTATAAGTTGATATTACGAAATAGTGTTTTACTGAATTTGTCTTGTGATCTAAATATATATATTCTATCCCCCAACCCTTTAAATAAGTAAAACATCCTATAATTATTTATTTCACTTGGCTAATGTTTGTTGACATTTTGTTTTTTGGTGTGTTGATTTCCTATATAACCAACCTCTTGTAGATCATTCGTCAATAATGTTTGGTATATCAAAATACTTTCACCAGAAGAAATGCAGAAAATGGGAGAACAAGCCATAGAATCCCTTGGTCCAAGTTCAGGAGAAAGGCTGAATAGCACTGGTGCAGAATCTCATGACATTGTTTCTGGACTACCATCAATAGGCTCACTTGAATACTGAGATAATTTGAAAATGTATTCCATCAGGTCCCACGGTCAAAGATATGACTTCTGCATATTTATTACTTCTGTTTGAACACTACCTATCGACCTACCTTGCATATCTGAATATAATATTCTGTATTGTCTGTTCCACTTTAGCCATTGTTATTATTTCTATGAGGACTGTTGAGATTCTTAAAAAGAAAATTATGATGAGAAACTTAGGACATATTCTTGTGCCAATTTGTAACGTATGTATGTACTGAAAGCTGGAAACATAGTGTTACTGCAGTTGTAGCATTTGATTAACCTCTTGCATGAACTGTACACTAGAAATAAATCTAGAGAAGGCTGTATTTATGCGCATATTTTCACGCTTACCAATGATGACATTGCTTACCAGTTTAGTGGTTGAACTTTCACCTCAATTGTAGGAATTCACTAATTATTTCAATTGCCGCTAGTATTTACCATTTAGTTGTGGCAGCTTCTCAAACGATCTGGTATCTTGCACCATTTGCTGTTTGTATTTGTTTTTTTGGTAATAATTTTTAGGGTTTTATTAATGTTATGTTAAATGATTTAAATTTTGTTTTCAACACACACAAATGGAGAGTGAAAGTGGAATGGTGAAAGAGAAAGAAAAATACGTGGATCTCATCTCTTTAATGTGTGTGTAGGAAAGTGATGTTATATCAACACATAAAACCCTAATTTTTATGGTCTTTAATATTCCAAATTATTCCGAATTTAGCTGCTAGGAGAATACTAGATTTGTTTTTAACCAATCATAGTGACAAACTTTGGAAAACAGTTGGCTACTTTTAATTTCAAGCTTTACCCAAGTTACTAGATGAGTGGTATTACTGATACAATAATTTTGAGCACTTGGTAGTATGAATTTCGTTAACATTGGAGACAAGTTTAAGCAATGATATTGGCAGGGTTGTAATTCTGATTTTCCATTTAACTAAGTTCATCTCAAATGGATCCACGTAGGAGTATTTCTTTTCCTTTGCTCTAACTAAAAATCCTTCACGTCCACGATATTTTATGATCTTATTTTATAATGGACGCTTGTGCATCTTGTTGCTTCATCTCAGCAATTGGGTGGATAATGTTATTCTGGGGGAACTACCCAAGAAAAGCCCAAAATATATCTTCAATTTCAAAGAAAATCCAAATTCATCTGGGTAATCACATTTTGTACAATATTATAATTTTTTTTTCTTTCTTAAATCTGACTTAGAGGCGGTTTTTGTTATTATTCAATTGTGGAAATTTATGGATGTTTCCATTTTTTGTTTTTTGTTTTTGTTTTTTTGTAAAAGGAGCACGAACACCTCACGTGATTTAAATGATTTTTTTTCATTTTTCTTTTTGATTTTATTATTGACTGAATATAAATAAAGGAGCTTATAACTATTATACACCTCAAGACATTTATGTATTGGGTCCTCAGGATCAACAAGACTTTTTAACACCAATATAGACCATTAATAAGCGGCCATGTCAAACATTGACTGCAAAAAATAATAATCATAACAGTAGTTATTTGTCTAGTCGTGTCTTTTACTCTTCATCTTTGCAACCCACAATTTGTCTTTTTTTATACGAAGACGCATTGATTGACCTTTTTTAATATTTAATGGGATAACCAAAAAACAAATAGCAAGTATATGTATATCCAAACAACCCTCCTATCTCTCTCTCTCTCAATCTCAAAATTGCTATTTTTCTACTAAAATAAAAAAATTGCTATTTTCATACAATTCAAGCTCTAACTAACTAACAAGAGCATAATCATAAATATGATGATAGATCTCGACAATAAGATACCGATATAACTGTGCTGATATCAAATCAAATATAAAACCCCCAAATACATTAAACAGAATGAAATTGACAAAGTACAAACACTAATTTAATCCTTTTGCGTTCAATTCCACTATCATTATTATAAACAAACAATCCACAACATAAGCATTTATCATATGGATGCTTCCTTCGCCGGAATCTTCACGTAACCCGTTTTCTTAAGGCTCTCGATCTTATCATCCTCGTCGTCGTAAGATCTGTGATCGTAGCGGCTGGAGAACGCGGACCACAGCAAGTACATGGTGGCGGCTATGATGGCGCCGCAGCCCACGCCGAAGAGCAAGGCGACGACGACGCTGAGAATGTCCTTCGTGCGGTCGCGTAGGGAGCTGAAGTCGTAGGCGGAGAGTCCGAAGGAGTTGACCACCGGCGAAGGACGGCCCTCGATTTCGATCGGATGGCCGCGATCGGAGAAGATCTCGGCGGCTAAGGAGAAAGAGTAAGAGGAGATGAGGAAGGTTCGGCAGGGCCTTGCGGTGGCGGCTATGGAGAGGGCGAGAAGGCCACAGAGGACGGCGATCTGCACGCGGAGGAGCACTGCCATGAGAGAGAAACAAATATATATAAAGAGAGAGAAAGGAATAAAGAGCGTGCGTAGTGAGAACTGTAAGTTTGCAAGTGGTCAAATATGAGTTTCCATTTGAACCCCTATTCATTATCGAATATAATCTTAAAATTCTTAATGTTTTGTAAAAGTTATGTTATATGAACAATTTTTTTTAATAAAATTTATTTTATATAATAGAGTTTAAGACTGCGATCTTTACTTCTTTTTTGTTATTTTTTATCCACATAAGTTGCGTTGTTGTTTGTTCTCCATCTCCGACTTGTTGGGTCGGTTACTTTTATTAAAGTCATGGGAGTTGGGATTCATGGTTTTGAAATTTCAAAAAGCAAAGAAAAAAGAAAGAAAGTAAGGGAGCCTCATAGAGATAACAGAATAAGAACGAAAAGAAATAAAAAAAGAGAGAAAGAGAGATCGAGACCAAAACGTCGCGCAGAGGAGAAGAAGAAGGGAAGAGGCTCCGGTGCGGTGCAGTAATATTTCATCGGAATAAGCTCAAATTTTAAGAGGAATGTTCGTGGTTTGTAGTAGCTCATACTCACTGATCATTTTGTGGTTTAAAACTCTCTAGAGCATAGATTTGATTTCTCTTTTTAAGAACTTATGTGGTGACATTTCTCTTTACTCTTTCTATTGATTTCTATTTTGTTGATGATGTTGTAGGATTCCTCTAAATACAGAAAGAATATCTGTAATATGTCTCTTGGCAGGCGAGAGGCCACGACTTGATTTCTATTTTGTTGATGATGTTGTAGGATTCCTATAAATACAGAAAGAATATCTGCAATATGTCTCTTGGCAGGCTAGAGGCCAGGACAGGTTTCATGTTTCTTAACAAACAGGACAGACTCAGATCAATATCTAGCTTGTGGCAAGCTGAGAGGCTGGGCCAAACTTAAAATATTCTATACGGTAATTAAGCTTAACTTGGACCGGCACATTTACATGAGCCTGGCCTAGACTATTGAGGTAATTTTTGTTATCATACAACATTCCAACTGTAAGGTCTGGTGGAAAGATTGGGACCCAAATTACATTTCCTTAACCCTAACAACCCTGTTCTCAATTGAATAGAGCAACGCAACACAGGTGCATTCTTGGTCTGGAAACATTGCATGATGTGCAAAATGAAAGCATGGAACAGAGTTTGAAACATTTACAACAAAGAGCTCTTGTATGCACCCCGAGTGATCTGGCTATTACTAGTTGTGCTTCTCAACTTTCTTCAAAATGATAAATTTTCTATGGTGAGAAAGGAAGAAAACAAAAAAACTGAAAATAGTACATAATAAAAAATGCTAGTCCAGGCCATATTGGAGGGTATCGAGTGACTGGTAATTGTCAACAAACTGAAGTTGTAAGAGGATGAGAGCATGATTTGTAGTTGGTTTGTAAAGAAACTGTTGTATATAAATTATATACAGGTAGTTGGTTTGTACAATTCTTCCCCCTCCCACACACACACACAATTTTTGCATGATAAGATTATGAATTTTGGTTATTTTGTGTAGCTGAGAGAATGACCGTTTTCTTGAATAAATCTTTCGTACTATTTCTATACTAGATTCAGTAGATCTCATTAATTAGAGCAGTACACGTCAGAGGAGAGAGCAAAATTTTAACAGAAAAAAATTAGGTGACATGTAATTTTTTTAATTGATGGAATGCATTGAATCTTTGGTACTATAGTAGTACCAAAGATAAATCTTTGGTGTTACTGTAGCACCTAGATTCAGTGCATCCCACAAATGAGAGCATTACACATCATAAGATAGAGAAAAAATGTGGCAGGAAAGAGAAAATTTTAGCTGACAATGTAATGTTCTGATTGATGAGATGTATTGAATCTTTAGTGCTAGAGATTTATTCGTACCAAAGTTTCATTCCTTCTTCTGCTGTTTTTAGTACAAGAATTTTCTTGTTGGGGTACACAGAAAGCAATATTTTACTGATGGCAAATTTGAGTTGATGTTGATGGAAACTTAAGAGGGGTTCTGGTGGTTGGCTGGTCAAGTGTATTATTATATAGGATAAGGGAGATTTTAGGACTTAGGTAAAGCCTCCTTTAATGAGGACGGATAACAATTCTGTGGTTTCCGCCGAATTATACTTTATACCATCTGTATATACATTAATTAAAGTATATTTTTTTAAATGATTTAATTCATAGTATTTTTGAACGAAGGATATATTTATTTATTTAAATTAAATTCTTAAAATTAAATACCTATTTTTTGTTTTTATATTTCATGCATAAGATACTTAATAATTGTTTTGATTTCTTCAGTAAAATGAAATTAGTATTTTCAAATATGAATCCAAGTTTGTTCAAAGAATTAAATAATTTTTATTTACATAATATTGGGCAGTTAATACTCACCAAGGATTTTGTTGAAGTTAGAATATGAAATGATGAAAATATAATCCTGGCATTTATAACAATTTTTATTTAGTATATTGTTATAGCCCACTATGTTCCCTTATAGGGTGTATGATCACTGTATGGGCGATATCTATGGCTTTGGTATAGACCAGGCCACGTGATATGATCCCAAGTATAAGCAGATAATCAACTGAAGTATTATAAGAGAATTCAAGTAATAGGCAAATATCGATACATAACATGCTTGTCTTGTGCCCTCTGGGGGTTATTTATATTGCCATGATATGGCTAGGTTAGGAGGAAGGTCAACTCTCCTTGGGGTGTGTTCCCCTGATAATAGTGTTGGGCGGTTTAGGCGCCGACGTTGCGGCGGCGCCGCGCCCCCTTCTACTGGCTAGGTCAGCGTTGGGCAATGGGAGAGTTTCCCTTTGTGATACCTGTGGCGATTGCCTTTAGAGGTTGATATCCCAAGGTAAGACATTTTGATGTATTTCTTGGGTGTGCTGCACCCTTGGTGGGCGTGCACGTCTACATCAGCCCTTAGGGCTGAGGTGGAGCTCAGCAGGGGTATGGACCTGCGATGTTGGGCCAGTAGATGGCCGGCCTGCTATGGCTTACAAGGCCAATCATGGCGACTGGGCCTTGCTGTGGCGCTTAGGCCTTTAGCTGGCGGTTGGGCCATCCAGAACAGGAGCCCCCCAGCTTGGTAGCATGCGTAGGATGGTGCCAAGTTAGAGTAATTTGGGCGTTACCAAGCCTTCACGGGCGATTGGGTTTTGTTGCGGCGCTTATGCCTTACGGGCTGTTGAGCACTTCCAGGCGGTTGGGTCATTTGGGTCGATTGGGCGTTGCGGCGCTTGTGCCTTGCTGGGGCTGTTGAGCACTTCCAGGCGGTTGGGTCAATGGCCGCGTTACCAAGCCTGCACGGGCGATTGGCCCCTGGGGAGCAAAGTGTGGAAGGCGATGGCGTTTAGCTGATAAGATTTTTTCTAAAGTCGCGGTGGGGCGTGCTCTGTGTAGGACACGTTTAAATGCAAGAACTTGCCGAGACATAATTCGGGCGTTTGCATGAACCGTTTTTGGTTCCTTTACTAGGGGTATTTTAGGTTTACCGTTCTGTCGTGTCTCTTCGATTCTCGTGAAGGTAATTATGACGACTCTGTAACTTTCGCAGGCTACTTTTGCGTAGACGCTGCGCATTGAAGTGATGTGATTGACATCAGGGCGAAATTACCACCTGGGCCTTAATCGCGTCTCCTCGTCCTGACACGTTGCTCACATCCTATGGTTTGGGCCGGAACAGCTTATCCTGACCGCCGATTCTTAATGACTCATCATCTAACGGTCGGATACCAAACGTCAGCGAATTGAAAGGTCGCGGCCCGTTTTCTTTAAAAAGGGGGCCGCGTCCTCTATTGAACATTTCCCTCTCTGAAACTTGAACTTTCGCCATTGTGTCTTCCGATCAACCTTTCTGCAATTTCCTTTGTGCGTAATCTTCAGGTATAGTATCCTACCCTTCCTTTTAAATTTGTGCATCTCTTCTTCTTTTCTTGTGTGTTTTGGGTACCGTAGGGTTCTAGGTATGAGTATCCCTGGGTTGGTTTTACCAGAGGTTGAAATTAAGGAAGAGTTTGAGGAAGCCTTCGAATCAGTCGAAGGTTGTCCAGTGGGGGTTAGTGATGTCTTTCCTTCCTCTCGCTCTTTGGTCCCAGGGGTAGAGTCCCTACCCCACGGCAGAATTCCTGAACTGTTGGGGTTTTCTGAGGAAGAGATTCTGAATCTCTTACCGGAACGGGCTCTAGGACCAGTAGTACCTTATCTGGGAGAGTCATTTGGGACTGATGGGCGTCGTCCTAGGAGATCTGGGCGACGGCGACCAGGTCGTCGTCGTTCAGGTTTTTCCGTTTCTTCGAGTGGGAGGGATAGTCGTCCTCGTCGCCGAACTTCTCGGCGCTCTTCATTTGGCTCAGGGCGACTTATTCGCCCTTTGTCTTCTATAAATCAGCTTCCACAACATCGCCCCATTGAAACCTACTATAAGCCTTCCAATCCACCTTCTAACTCCACGCCTGCTCTGAGTACCTCAAAAGGGTTTATACCACCAATTTCCACGTCTTTCCATCGCCGTAAATATGATGAGTCAACGGATAACCGAGTGGGTAGGTTACATCCGGAAGATGGGCGTCTTGTCAGGTATGGTGTGTGGGACGCCATATACGAAGACTTGGAGCTTTATAAGATACCACCTGCTTGGTGGCCTTCTTCATTAAGCTTCTCAGACTTTTATGCTTCGAGTTCTTCTGATAATTCTGACGGTAAGTAACTTCTTGTCATAATTGATGTAAGTGTTTGTGGGGGTAGGGTAGAGGGGCGAGAGCGTTTTTTCTTTTCTCTTTTTAGCCGTCCTCTTGATTTGGGGTCCATCTGCCGATTGACTACCCGTTTATTACTCCAGGTAGGATTTAATTGACTGATGGAGATCCTTCAATCGGACAATCGCCTAGAGGCGCGGGAATGGGTGGACCCGGATATAATGGCGTCCTCCTCATGTTATGCTGACAAGGATGTACTGGCTCGCCATTACAGTACTGATGCGGCGTTTATGATTACTGAGGATGCTGCGAGCGAAGACAAATGGCAGCCGTACTCGGTGTCAAGTGACCGCCGGGTTTGCGATGCACCTAGCGACGCCAGGAAGTCTGTATGGCGGTTCATGGTTTATAAAACCCATTTCACCGACCAGAAAGTCCGGTTTCCACTTACCGACTTTGAGATGGGAGTATTATCCCATTTGCAAGTCGCTCCTTCTCAGTTACACCCGAACGCTTGGGCGTTTGTTAGGGTTTTTGAGAGCATATGCCGTTACTTCAAATGGGAGTACTCCGTGCGGCTGTTTTTTTATTTATTCCAAGTATCTCCAAAGAAGAAGCTTGGGTGGGTTTCTCTAAAGGCGGGAACGTCTTTGGGAGTAATTTTCGCTCAATACGCCAATTCGTATAAGAATTGGAAACATACTTTCTTCTGGGTTGAGCCGACGTTGGCGGTTGGGGAGTTGCCCTTTTTTGTTGATCCGGCGACCAAACAAAGTCGGTTTCCTTTGTATTGGACAAGGGCTCATTATGAGGTGCCCGCCAATCGGTATTCCTTTCCTTTTGGGAGTCTGACGCTTGGGGAGCGCCAAGTTGCAGATTTTTTTGTGGATGTGAAGGGGTTCTTGCCGGTCTGGCCGACAAAACGAGTGTTGTGCCACGGAGGTGTGATGGCGCTCTGAGTGCTTTGTTTATTTTCTTTAGTTGTGAAATGTTTCTTTTTTCCAATCCTTTCCTTTGCAACTTCTAACACTGTCTTTGTTTTGACTTTCAGTTGGGAGCATGGCGGCAGAATCATTAAGACTTGCACGCGAGGCGGCAGCGAAACTGAGGGCGCGGCAAGGGGCTGCTGTTGCAACACCTACTGTATCTTCAAAGGATGCGGGTAAGGGCAAAGCTTTGGCCCTCAAGAAGAAAAACAAAGTTACCTCTGCCGCGGACATTCCTGCTGAAATATTGAAGCAGAGGGAGACAATGCCCATAATCAGGGAGGCGACTGGGGCGGCTGGAATTTCCTCAACAAGTGATTCAACGCTTGGTAGCGGATCACCTGGTATGGGAGGTCCTAGCTGCAAGCGCGGCGCTTCTGTGAGTCTGTCGCCGACTCGCCCTGCTAAGACTTCTCGCCAGGAGCACATTGAAGCTGCCGAGATCTCAGCAGGCGGTGATCATGTAGCTGTTCCTCCTTTGACTGAAGGCGGTCAAAATCTTACCCCGCCTCACGAGTCTCCAAGGCCTACCGCTCCAATTTCTGTCTCTAGCGCCCTTTCTCTCACGGAAAGGGACTTAACTTTGGGGTACCCAAATATAGGGCGTCCAAACTTGCTGGTATCGTCACGCCTTGATCGGCAACGTCTACTGGATTCCACGCAGGTGGTTGTTGGCCGGATTTTTGCTATGCAAGAGATTGCCTTGGCCGTAGACGAGAGATGCTCTGTTCAAGCAGATCGCCTTGAAGACCTTGGTCGACAAGTGGACGCCCTTACTGCTGATGTGGGGCGGTTTGGCAAAGAGCTTGCTGACAAGGACGCGTCGATCAAGACTTTGACGGCGAGGCAAGCTACCCTGGATGATGACGTGAAGCGCCTTAAAGAGGAGAAAACCTCTGTAAGCACGGCGCTTGAAGACGTCAAAAAGGAGAAAGAGACCCTCCAGGCGGAGAAGGAAGAGCTGGCCTCAAAGCTGTTCATGACAGAGGGGCGTCTTCATGCAAAAGATGAGGACCTCAGCAAGGCTTTGGGCCAGGTTGAGAAACTTGAAGAGGCCCTCGCCAGCCTGATGTCTCAGGCTTTTAACAACGCGCTCCAGCAAGTCGCCGTTCGGTACCCAGAGGCTGATTTGGAGGGGTTTGATCCCGTCTATGATGTTGAGGACGGCAGGATTGTTGAGCATGTGGATGGCGGCGGCGTGAAAGTCATAGAGGAAGCTGCTGAAACTGACGAAGAAGAAGGGGCGACAGAGACGCCTCAGGAAGGTGTTGTCAACAGTGATCAAGCGGCGGCTGAAGTGTTTAGAAATAAAAATGTATAAATCTTAGCAGTTTTTTTTTTTTTTTTTTTTTTTTTATATGACCGCGGCTGGCATGTCAGCTTCGGGTTTTGCCTTCGTTAATGAATCTTTCTTTGCACTTGTACCTTTTCATGGCTTCTTTCTTTTTCTTGCTTCTTTATTTTGCTCATAACTTAAAGTTGCGCGCCTTAAGCAATTTACTTTATGATCTTCCAGAGGTCAAAATCTGTTGGCTGGGGGTTAACGACCGTCTTGTTTGGGCGGTGGCTGGGGGCGAGTACCGTCCCAGTCCAACTTGAGCGGGGGTGAGAACCGTCCCGTTTTGGGGCGTTGGCTGGGGGTGAGTACCGTCCCAGTCCAACTTGAGCGGGGGTGAGAACCGTCCCGTTTTGGGGCGTTGGCTGGGGGTGAGTACCGTCCCAGTCCAACTTGAGCGGGGGTGAGAACCGTCCCGTTTTGGGGCGTTGGCTGGGGGTGAGTACCGTCCCAGTCCAACTATGCGGGGGTGAGAACCGTCCCGCTTTGGGGCGTTGGCTGGGGGTGAGTACCGTCCCAGACCAACTTTGGCGGGGGTGAGAACCGTCCCGTTTTGGGGCGTTGGCTGGGGGTGAGTACCGTCCCAGACCAACTTTGGCGGGGGTGAGAACCGTCCCGTTTTGGGCGTTGGCTGGGGGTGAGTACCGTCCCAGACCAACTTTGGCGGGGGTGAGAACCGTCCCGTTTTGGGCGTTGGCTGGGGGTGAGTACCGTCCCAGACCAACAGCGGCGGGGGTGAGAACCGTCCCGTTTCTGACTAAATCATGCGAAGAATACACATTTTGTTAAGACCTTTATTAAGATGTTCTGCCTCGTTAAAAACCTTTCCTAGTAAATCCCGTTGGGACAAAACATGGGAAAGGAAAAGAGTACAGAGGATATTACATGGGTGATCAGCTGTAATACTTTCGGAGTTTGTCGGCGTTCCATGCTCGCGGGATTGCTTTCCCGTCCAACGTTTCTAAGGAGTAAGCGCCGTTCCCTAGTACGTTGGCGATTCTGTATGGTCCTTCCCAATTTGGTGCGAGCTTTCCTTCACGAGCGTTCTTGTTTCCAACATCCGCCCTTCGTAGGATTATGTCTCTGACCTCGAACCTCCGATGGACTACCTTCTTGTTGTAGTAAGTGGCTGACTTGTCTTTGGTGAGCTTATCATTTTGGGCGGCTTTGTCTCGGAGCTCGTCCAGCAAGTCCAGTGCTTCGGCCAGGTTTTGATCGTTGGCGACTGTGGATACGTGGTCACGCCTCCATGAAGTTTCTCCGATTTCCACAGGAATCATTGCTTCTGATCCGTAAGTTAACCTAAATGGCGTTTCTTGTGTGGAAGATTGGGCGGTCGTTCGATACCCCCACAACACGTTGCCCAGATTGTCAATCCACGCTCCTTTGTGTGTTTCGAGTTTCTTCTTGATCCCTTTGGTTAGCATTTTGTTGGCCGACTCCACTAGACCGTTTGATTGTGGGTGTTCAACCGCGGCGAAGTGGTGTCGGATTTGTAATGTCTTCATTAACTCACGAAACTTGCTATCGGTGAATTGAGTGCCATTGTCGGTGATTATCTCGCCAGGGATACCGAAACGGTAAACGATGTTCCTCCAAAAGAACTTCCTGGCCTTTTGCGATGTAATGGTCGCCAGAGGTTCAGCCTCCACCCACCTGGTAAAGTAATCAATTGCCACTAGAAGCCATTGGACTCGTCCCGCCGCCATGGGGAAAGGTCCTAAGATGTCGATCCCCCACTTGTAAAAGGGCCATGGCGACGTGATTGAGGTTAACTCTTCTGGAGGGGCTTTGTGGACGTCAGCGAACCTTTGGCATTTGTCACACTTCTTTACGTGCTCTCGTGCGTCCTTTTCCATAGTTGGCCAATAAAACCCTGCTCTTAAAGCCTTCTTTGCTAAGGAGTGACCGCCCATGTGGTGTCCGTTGATCCCTTCGTGAATCTCTTCCAAGATGTAATTCACATCGCTTGGGACGATGCATTTGAGGAGTGGAATAGAAATTCCTCTCTTGTACAAACGCCCCTGGACGACGCAGAAGTAGGCACTTCTCCGAACAACCTTCTGAGCTTCTTTAGGGTTTGGAGGCAGGGTTCCAACTGTCAAATAGTTGATGATTGGCGTGATCCAACTTTCTTCAGCGACTTCAATATTGGCGTCGGTAATGGACATGATTATGCACGGGTCAGGCAAATTGTGCTGAATCACAGATCGGTTATTACCTGGGCTCTTAGTGCTCGCCAATTTGGCGAGGATGTCGGCCCTGGCGTTTTCTGATCGCCTGATGTGACTTACTTCGACAGTTTCAAAAGATTGGAGCAGCTCTTTGACCTTTTCCAAATATTTGCACAGTAGTGGACCCTTTGTTTGGTACTCTCCTGAGATCTGGAAGGTTACCAGTTGCGAATCGCTAAACACCCTGAGATGTTGGGCGCCCATCTCCTTTGCCTGAATTAGGCCTGCTATCATTGCTTCATATTCTGCCTGGTTGTTGGTTGTGCTGAACTCGAATGATAACGAGTGTTCGGTGGAAACACCGTCTGGATTTTCAATTATCATTCCAGCTCCTGATCCTTTGGCGTTGGAGGAGCCGTCAACGAATAGTTTCCAGGTAGCCGGTCCAGTGGCGTTAGTCACTTGGTCGCCGGGTGGGTTGGCGTGTGTCATTTCAGCGATGA
>JAVKPL010015765.1:0-12836 GCA_032173675.1 Gastrolobium villosum
ATTCAAAGAAGATATCAGTTTACACCTTGAAGACAAAGATCAAGTGTTAGATGTCTTTAAGGAGTTTCAGGCCTTAGTTAAGAAACAAAATGGGGAAGAAATTGAAGTGCAACAGAACAGATAATGGAGGAGAGCATACAGGTCCTTTGATTACTATTGCAGATAACAGGGCATACGATATCAAAATAAGCCTCCGGAAGACACCTCAGTCGAATGGTCTTGCAGAGATGATGAGTATTAACATTAGTTGAGAGAGTCAGATGCTTACTCTCACAGCTGACAATTGCCTATGTCATTTTGGGGCTAGGCTTTGAGCACTGTTGTTCATGTTTTAAATCTCACACCATATGTTCCTTTGCAGTTTGATGTTCCAAATAAAGTTTGGACATGCAAGAATCCTTCTTATGATCACTTACGTGTATTTGGGTGCAAGGCTTTTGTGCACATCCCAAAAGATGAAATATCCAAGCTTGATGTGAAAACACGACAGTGTGTCTTTATTGGTTATGGACAGGATGAGTTTGGCTACAGGTTCTATGATCCAGTAAAGAAGAAGCTTGTAAGAAGTAAAGATATTATGTTTATGGAAGATCAGACTATACAGGATATTGAGAAATCAAATATTTCAGTTCCAGAGAGTAGTCATGATTTAATTGACATGGATCCACCTCCTGTTACAAGTGATCCACCACCTGTTACAAGTGATCCACCACAGGTTGAATAAGAACATGGTGCAGGTGATTTAGATAGCACAGATGTTCCACTGCCAGTGGAGAATCATGATATTGTTGATGAGCAGTTCCCTCTGCCAGAGACTCACACAGATGCTACTTCAGATGTTGCACCTAGGAGATCTACTAGAGACCGAGCACCTTCCACCAGGTATCCTGCAAGTGAGTATGTGTTGTTGACTGATTCAGGAGAACCAGAATGCTTTGAAGAAGCTATGGAAGATGAGCTCAAGAGTAAGTGGATTGAAGCCATGCAAGAAGAGATGCATTCATTGCATAAGAACCATACATATGTGTTGGTAAAGCTACGTAAAGGTAAGAGAGCTCTGAAAAACAAATGGGTGTATAGGGTGAAGCAAGATGAAGTTACTTCACAGCCTAGGTATAAAGCAAGATTGGTTGTTAAAGGGTTCAGTCAGAAGTAAGACATTGACTTCAATGAGATTTTTTCTCCAGTTGTGAAAATATCATCCATTCGAGTGGTTCTAGGCTTAGCTGCTAGCCTAGACTTAGAGATTGGGTAAATGGATGTGAAGACAGCTTTTCTCCATGATAACTTGGAGGAGGAGATTTATATGGATCAACCAGAGGGTTTCATAGTGAAAGGAATGGAAGATTATGTTTGCAAATTGAAGAAAAGTCTTTATGGCTTGAAGCAAGCACCAAGACAATGGTATAAGAAGTTTGAGTCTATTATGGGGGGAGCAATGCTACCAAAAGACTAACTCTGATCATTGTGTATTCTTCCAAAAATTCTCTGATGATGATTTTATCATTCTGTTGCTCTATGTCGATGACATGTTGATTGTTGGTAGAAATTATTCAAGAATTGGCACATTGAAGAAGCAACTGAGTGAGTACTTCGCTATGAAGGATTTAGGGCCAGCAAAGAAGATTCTTGGCATTCGAATACAGAAATGATAAGAAGTTGTACTTATCTCAGGAGCAATATATCAAGAAGGTTCTTGATAGATTCAGTATGAGTAATGCTAAAGTGGTTAGTACACCTTTTGCTACCCACTTTAAGCTAAGTGCTCAACATAGCCCTTCTAATGATATGGAGAAGGAAGATATGGCTAGAGTGCTATATGCCTCAGCAGTAGGAAGTTTAATGTATGCTATGGTTTGCACCAGACCTGACATAGCCCATGCAGTTGGCGTAGTTAGTAGATTTCTTTCTAATCCAGGAAAGGAGCATTGGAACGCGGTTAAGTGGATTATGAGATATCTTCGTGGCAGTTCCAATTTGAGTCTCAGATTTGGAAATGACAAGCCTGAACTTGTTGGTTACACAGATTCAGATATGGCAGGTAATGTTGATACTCGCAAGTCTACTTTGGGGTATATGATTAAATTTGCAGGTGGTGCGGTTTCTTGGCAATCAAGGTTACAGAAGTGCATTGCACTTTTCACTACAGAGGCGGAGTTCATTGCAGCCGAAGCTTGTAAAGAGTTGCTATGGATGAAGAAGTTTTTAAGAGAGATTGGTTTCACTTCCGAAGAGATATATCTTACTTTGTGACAACCAAAGCGCCATACACCTAGCCAAGAACTCTACCTTCCATCAAAGATCTAAACATATTGATGTAAGGTATCAATGGATAAGAGATGTGCTAGAAGCTAAAGAAATGGAGCTTGATAAAGTGCACACCAATGACAATGGTTTGGATATAATGACAAAGGCACTTCCTAGAGAGATGTTTGAATTTTGTCGACTTGTTGCCGGCATGGATTCCACTTGATGATTGCTGTTTGTAATCTCCCTCATTGGACTGGAGGGGGAGATTTGTTGGGCTTTTACCAATTAAAAGGCCAAATGTCCAGCCCAAAAAGGAATGCACACCTAGGGTTCCTTTGTGTAGTATGCTTAGCTGCCATTTGAGAGTGTGAGGAGAGCATTTCTGAAGAGAAGAAAGAAGGGAGAGACCAACCACCAAAACCAGAAAATTCGGAGGTGAAGAGTGGGAGGAGCAGGGTCTGAAGATTCTGTGATATCTCATTCGTTTGTGGTTCAATTGAGCTGAAATTTTTTCAGCACCTTTCCAACTCATGCCTCTTCATTTCTATCGGTCATAATCTCGATAGGTGGTCTTCATCAGCAGCAGAAAATTGCAAACCGAAGTGGTCTGTGTGCAGAGTTCTGCAGAAGGTAGCAAGGTTGCGAGATTCATCTCTCCCAAATGAACCGTTGATTTGAGCTGAAATTTTGGTATAAGGTTTATAACATACTGTACTAGAGTTTGACCGTTTATTTTTGAGATTAGAGTTGTCAAGAGGGAATTATTCAGCTCCAAACAGAGGCCATCGTTTTTCTGCTCTATTCTGGGCAGTGAAGTTCAGAGAAAGGTTTCTCTTTGGTCAACCGTGCGATTGTCCTCAAAATTGGTCAGTGTGTTCATCTCTTGTTTTTCTTTAATCCGACCGTCGCGATTTGGGAGTAGACGCTTCTGTTGTTTTAGATTAATTTCGGACAGAAGCTTGGTCATATATGTATGTCTCTTGCGTTTTTGGTACAACTAGTTGTGAAGTTGTTTTGATGGTGCTATAGCTGATTGTAATTGCTTTGGAACTTTTTGCAATCTCACTTTGTTGATAGTGGAGAATTTAGGTGGATTTCGAAATCGGTCCCGTGGTTTTTACTCCTCACATTGAGGAGGTTTTCCACATTAAAATTGACTTGTGTTGCTTGGTGTTTTTGGTTCATGCATAGTGTCATTAGAACATTTATTTTGCTTGTTCGAAACGATTCTAAACAGGTCCTGGAAGGGAAAATTGGTGTTTATTTCTATTCAATAAATTTTTCGGATAACAATGAAATTGCAACTTAGTTTTCTGTTCAACAGAACCGATGGAATAAATCGTAAAAAAGTTCATTTCAAAGCCTTAAACAATAAATATGTGAAAAGGCCAACTCTAGATGCCTTGACAAGGATACTGATCCAGTGATCTTCCTGCTATTATTTGATTGTTTAAATCCCAATTATTTTGATGTACAAAACCCTTTTGCTTTTATTTCTCACAACAATACTTTTCAGTCAAGCATTTTGACCCTGAATAGCTCCGTTTTGAAACTTTTCTCAAGATGAAAAAGAAAACCTTTATGAACACCAATAAAAAGGGACAAATGAATCATTAATAAATTAAAAGTTTAACTTACAAAAAAAAGTTTAATTTTCATCAAAGTAAATGAAAAGGTGAAAAAAATATCTAAAATGCTTACTTCCCAATCCGCGTATTATTATCAACCATCCGGATATTATGTGGTCTTGATCATCAATGATCACACGGTATCGCTAAGTAATAAAAATTAATTTTATGATATAATTTTTTTGTTTTTAATTTTTTTTTTTTAACTTTTGAAAGAAAAAATAAAATCATTTATTTTTTAAAAACGTATTTAATTATCATAAAAAAAAAATATTTTTTTAATTAAAAAAACTTTTGTCTAAAAAAAACACACAACCAAACGATCTTAAGGGGACGTTTGGTAGAGGAAAAAAAAAATTTAACAGAAAATCTAAATTTTTAGAAATATGATGAAAACATTTAATTTACGATAATATCCAAAAATTAAAAATTCAAAAAAAAATCAATTTTCTAGAAATCCTAAAAAATACCTTCTACCAAATGCTCTCTGAATGTTACTGTGTAAGCGCTAATAAGCTTATTAGCCTTAATTAACAGCGTCTCAAAAAATTTGAGACTTTGTGTGAAATCCTTGGTGGGGCCATTGTCTCTATTTCTTGCCCACCCGAAGTATTTGCTTCTATCTTAGTATTATTTCTCTTCGAACATTAGACTAAATTTTTGTTAAAAAAAGTGAACTTTACTCACAGCTACAAATAGTAGTTCAACGCCGGTTTGGTATGGAGTAATATTTTAGATGTTCAAAAAAATGGAAATGGGAATTATTTATTTTCACATTTGATAGAAGAAAAAACATAAAATTTTACTAGGTATAGTTTATGGGTAAAGTGAGTATGATTTTAAAGTATGTAAAGTTGTGTCATTTTAAGTGAGAGAAAGAGATAGATAAAGGAAGAGAGAGACAAAAAAATATAAATGTATGAGTCTCACATCTTTGTGAGAGTGAAAAGATATAAATTGTGTCATTTGAAAGGATAAATATTTTTCCCAAATTTATACCCAGACTTTCATTTTACACTATCGATTCTGGATTATAATTACCATTTAGAGTATATTAAAAAAAGTATACTGCAGTATTTTTTAGAAATTGACTCTTATACGCCACTTTTCCTGTATTATTTTTACACAAAAAAATTATGTAATATTAATCACAAACTGCTCATCATTATCTAATGTAAAATTTGTATAAGAAAAGTGACATGTAAATATCCGGGTTTTTTTTTTACCCAAGTGATGTTATAATGTAGTACCAATTCGGCATTTTATTTATAATAATCAGAGAATCTTATAAAGATGTAAGATGTTTTTCATTAAACCTATGATTTTGAAAGCAGTATTTTTTTTTTCTTTTTCAAATTATTTAATTTTATTAATTATTTTCTTTTACCCATATATATTAATTTCTTCTTTCCCTTTCTGCATCCTTCTTCCTCGGATATGATGGGGGAAGATATCTGACTTCGCGAACATATTGCTCTTTCTAACTCCATATGTCATGAGATTAAATAACTATGAAAGTACATAGAGTGAAGCTAAACACTTAACACTGTACGATGCTGTTTGCTATGAGGATTTTCTTAGAAATCGTGAGAAAATGAAACGGAATAAATTTATTTTCAAGCATACCAAAAATAAATAAATTATTTTCAACATTTGGTACCAGAAAATTGAAAAATAATCAATTTTTTTTTTCCATCATTCTATTTTACATATCATATTCCTAAACGAAAACATTATCTGATGATATTTTTATTTTTCTATAACATCACTATAATTAACCCAATATTCCCCAAAAAAATTTGAATCTATCAAACACCGTAACTTACCCAGGAAAAAAAAGTTCCCACCATATTTTCAGAAATTTTTTTCTCTCGATAAAAAAAAAATTCCTTTAGCAAACGCTTTTTTAAATTTTAGGTGAAGAAGTTCAAAACATGTCACGTGATAAGATGAAGCACGTTTCGTTTGGCCATAATTTTGCAGGAATTGTTTTATGCCAAGTGTTTCCCCCCTTTTTTGTACCCAAATGCTTGAGCGAGTATGTGGTTGGTTATGTTCAAGAATAGAACCATCCAATTCCAAAATTTGTTTCCTCTTGGGCCTAACTTGCTTAACTTCATTCGTATCACTTTCTTATTTTGAAGAGCATGCTTAGCATCATGCTAGGAAGCACGACACATTTGGTGGTGGGGTTCATTCACATACATAATCATCATTGAAATTGCCTAGGAAGTTATATAGTTCAATCCAATTCACGCAATTGGGAGTTAGGTGTAAAGATTCAAGCTGCTTCACGAGAGTTACCTGCAGGAAGAAACCCTTTTCTCCCCTCTTTGATGAATACGTCAGTATCTCAAGAAAAATTTGCATATTTCACCGTTACTTTTAATTTTTTTAAATCTTAAATCTCAAAATAAATAAATAAAAAATTTGGAGACAATAAATCTTAAACTTTCGACATATTTCTTAAGGATAGGTATAATAGGTTATATTTATTGTTGAATCACATTTTATATTAATAGCTCCTGTTAATGTCATTTTATTTTAATTTAACTATAACAAAATGATTACAAGAGATGGTGAGAAAAAAAAAAAGATGGGGTTTACGTCGGTGGATTAATTTTGGGTTTCCTGCATAAACAATCTTCACATGGGACCCACTAATCGAAGAAAAAAATAGGGTTTTATAAGAGTTATGTCGTAGGAAAAGTGATTGTGTTATGTTATAGAGATTTGTTTTGCGTGCCAGAGTTTTTTTTTTTTGCTGCGAGTCCCACAAAATGTTGTGAGTGTAGGAAAATTTTTGTAGTCATGTTAAATGATAGATGATAAACCCAAAAAAATAATCAAAAAGTGTGACACGTCTTTGGTGAGTCAGTAGGATGGAACTTTATCTTTCATGCAACATAATAGTTGCATTTTCCAAAAAAGATATGATAAATATAAGGGTTTATCATCTATAATTTAACATTTTCAGAAAAATTTTTCTACACTCACAATATTTTATGGGACCCGTAGCAAAAAAAAAAAAACTCCGGCACGCAAAACGAATCTCTATAACATAACACAATCATTTTTCCTATAACATAACTCTTATAAAACCCTAAATATAATCTCTTTCTACTTTTTATGTCAAAAAAATTTCACTATTGTTCAATAAGTCAAATATATAGATAGTATCTTCAATGCTCACTTTAACCTTGAACTTAAAAAAGAGTGCACTTCCTACCTTCCGTTTAAATTAACCTTTTCCTTTTTATTAGTGCAACTATTGGATATTGTAAGTTCAACTTCCTTCCATTGAGCTATCAGCTATGTCTTAGTCATGAAAACTAGCTGGTCAATAACCTTGTTACGATGGGTGCATCATCCTGGCTGGATTCATCTCGAGTTGCGCATCATTGGCTCTTTGCGGATTGAATTGGGCATGCTTTTTTCGTGATATAGCCTTTTATTTTTTGTGCTTTTTATTATAATTATTTTCTTTCCATTTATCGATTATTCAATTGATTCAAATCGAGCTTGGCTGAATCATAAGAATGATAATATTACGCAGGAGTCATGGAAAACCCAAATTAGAGGAGATTATTAGCTCACATCAAATAAACCTAAATAACAAATCCATATCAAGGGATTCGATACATATATATATATATATGAAAAAGATTTCTCATGTTGTATGAAAAATCTACTCTTCTACCACTCTCATTTTGATATCTGTGCCAATCACTTTTCTATTTTTTATTTTTTCTTTAAGGTGGGTCTCATCCCTTTCTCTCTTTGTAGGAAAACTTGCATTTCTCATGCAACATGAGTAATTGCAAGCCATATATATATATAGGGAAAAACGTTTCTCAGCTTGAGATAAGTTTATCTTCGGCTAGCCCCAAAACTACGTCGTTTTGATTAATGAAGGGTGTTTATGTAATTTTAGGTGAATTAATGAAGGGTGTTTCAGTAAAATATATATGATATAAAAATAAATAAAATTACAAAAGCACCCTTCATTAATTCACCTAAAATTACATAAACACCCTTCATTAATCAAAACGACGTAGTTTTGGGGCAAGCTGGAGATAAACTTATCTCAAGCTGCTTGAGAAACGTTTTTCCCTATATATATATATATATATATATATATATATATATATATATATATATATAAGGGTTATATTGATAAATTTTTCTTTTTTTACCAACTTACAAACTCTACTATGTTTTATCGATCATTCAAGAGTGTTTTACTAATAAGATATAATATAGTTTACAAATATAACATTTATCATATATTTATATGGGTTTTATATTTCTCATGTTAAATGAGAATTGAAATCTCATGTTGTAGAGATAAAAAACATGTGGGACCCATGTGTTAGAAAAAATTAGATGTAGGACCCATGTCAGCACGAAAATCGAAGGGTGTGTACGAAAATTTGAATTCTCATGTTAAATGAGAAATATAAAACCCTATTTATACATGCTTAGTCAATTTCTTCCGAATAGAGGACTTTATCACTCACGCTGATTGAATTCTCATCCGATAAAAATTTTAACATAGTTATATAGACTTGAATTTGAAATTACGGATTAAACTGGAACAATGTAGAATTTAATTGTCTTGGTGTTTACAATTTTAATTTTAAGTACTTAAAATAGACATGATGAATCAATGAGATGGAAAATCAAATTAAAAGTACATTTTTTAACTATATTAAAAGTCACAATCATAACATTATCCTGCAAATTTCATCTAAATCTTCATCTAACCCGTAAATCTACTTTTAAAATTAAGGAATTGTTTTAGGAGCACTGGTTGGGGAAAAGTTATTGACGTGAGGAGAACGAATATCGAATTTTGTGTAGTCGGAAAAATTTAATATGCTTCAGGATTACTAAATTTTTTGATGTTCCCTCTCTCAATATTAATTTTTTCTTTTCTTTTTTACTCATATTAATTTATCACTTTTCTCATTTTATCCTCCTATTTACACTAAAGAACCACCTAAAAATAGTGATCCCAGTTCACTTTACATGACCTCGTTGTAGTCTAGTAGACAAGTACTATACATTGGTGGTCGTTCTTCATTGGTGAAAAAAAAATGATAAATAAATTGGTGTTGGTTTAATGGGAAGATGGGTCTCCGATGATCGTGTCAGCAAGTCACAACACGTAGAAAATGAAGGCATGGTGATGGTGGGGTTCAATTCACAAGTTATAAAGAACTATAATAATTATTGAGAAAAGTGGAAAAAGTCAAGAAAAAATAAAATAAAATAAAAGGAAAATTACAAAATACAAAATGCTAGCTGGAAACAACGGTGCAAAGACCCGAATGAAGAAAGCAACGGCTACTTTTGGAGGCTTTGTTATGAGTCTTCTGTGTATTACCCAAACACGAGGGCGAATACCCAAACACGCAATAAATCTTTGGTACAATTGATATATCCAATTGCGTATAATTTTTTTTTCAATTTAAAAAAAAATACAACATGGACAAATAAATTTGAAATTTTTTGAAAGTTATTAAATTTTTTTCTAAAAATGAAAAAAAAATTATACCCACTTAAGTATAACAGTTATACCAAAAATTTATCCCCAAACAAGAGCGAATACCCAAACACCAGGGTGAATTCAACGATTGCGGAACACCACTCCCTATCACGGGACTAATTAAAATTAAGTATTTTTTATTATATGTATAGAAAAAAAAAAAGGAAATTTTTTTTTAAGTGTTCACTTCTTAATGGAAAGACCAAATAATCCTGGTTCACCGAAAAAAAAAAAATTCCACAAAGGTGGGACTTGTAGCTATGATTTGAGATCAGGAGTTTAGGGAGAGTAATAATAATTATAAGAATTTATAATATAAATTCATTAAAAATACTATCATAAGAAATTATTTTCCTTCAAAAAACATTTATACCAACTTACCTTATAATGAATAACATTTGTAAATTTCAACAAACACATTGTATAAGTTGATATTCTCAGAATCTCAGTAGACATGAACTTTGAAAAAAAGTAACGAATATTCATGGTTTAGAAGAAAAAGAGCTAGGTCGTTGTCAAAGAAAAGGAAATTGGATAATGAAGGGCTTTATCTTCTGTGGCCTTATTAGTTTAGCTAGTAAGGATTAAAAAAAAAAAATTCGTCTTGGATATAAATTGTGTTTTTTTAATTTTTAATCCTATGTATTACATGTAATACATAGTTATAATATGAAAATGGTTTGTCCTCAGTCATTTCACGGTTGACGTAGAGAAAGAAAAAAAAATAACTTTTTATATTATAATTATGATGAGGGTTATATTTATAAACTTTTTGTTTACAAATTACACTATATTCTCTCGGGAGTAGATATTGTAATTTACAAAAAATTGTAATAAAAGTTTGTAAACGGATCCTTCTCCTATAACTATATACTACTCGTAGTATACAGTGTAAAAAACTAAAATGATACACACTTCACCCCCTTAAAAAAATCGTGTCAGTATATTTTGTTTAAATAAATAGATATATGTTATTCTACTTATCATTTTTTATCTACATTTGCCTATCACTCTTCAATATCATTATATCAAAATCTCAGTTAACCTTTATCATTTCTCTCTCATTTTAAAATTCTGATCTAATGATATTGAAGAGTTGTTAGGGAAAGGTGGGTAGAAAAAGAGGTAGGTAAAATAATCTATCCTATATAATAAAGATAGGACAATATTGTTTTCTAAAGAAACTAAAGTCTTTTAATTACTTTTTTTTAAACAACACTAGTTACTTAAAAAAAAGAGTATACTATCTTTTAGATCTTCAACAAATATCATGGGACTCATTTTAATCCCTTAGAAAAAAATTGACTTGTGATCCTTCCAAAACTCAAAATTGATCCATGTTAATTTTTTTAAAGGATTAATACGGCTCTTCTTTAAATTTAAGAGGAAACATAATTTCGACTAATTAAATTTATTTTAAATTTTAAAGAAATCACGAGTCAATCTTTAGCTAAGGGATCAAAATAAATCCGTTGAGAATCCAAAAAAAAATACTTGACTCTAAAAAAAAATCCGGAAGAATCTGTAAATTCCTCAGAGTATAAAGTGGCTCCATCACTCATTTGTCTCTCTCTAAAAACGACCCAGCCCAACCCCAGAGGTAATGGATACTCCACGTCACTTTGTTCCTTAGTTGAATTAGAACCACGTTAGCTTACCAAAAAAAGAAAAGAAAAAAAGAATTAGAACCACGTTACATAAGTGGTACAGGCACATTATCCAGTATCTGCAACTAACTAACTAACACATTTCAAATCAAAAGTTGGGAATTAATCCGTGTAAAAATATGAACTCTTATATTTAACTGTTTATATATCTAATAAATTTAGATATAAACCAAAGCAATGTCCAATATTTACATTAAAGTGTAAAATGGTTCTGACAGTTTGTTTGCATATTTCACTACAATTTGTATAAATAGAGGTTAAAGGCTAGTCTTTATATAATGTTAAAACTTATATGCACAAGATATTTGCAGCAATTAATCTATATGAATTTTGAACATCATAAATACAAGCTAGCAATTACACTTTACAAATTGATTCATATACTATTATGTTTGACAAAAGCAATGCAGAAACCAGACAAGAAGAGTCTTGATTGCCATTGCCAATTAAACCAATATATCACACCAAAAAATCATGATAGTCTCTCACAATATTCAACGCAGTCATCATTGGATTTGATCATTATAACCGTAAATCAAGACCTTGGATATCTATAAATGAAACATTATCCGCAATGGAGGTTTTGTGCACAATAATTGAACACAACGTGACCAAGACATGGCTCCCCTGAATGGTTGTGAATGAACTGGACTCTACTTAGATATTTTATAGTACCTTTCTACTCACTAACTCATAACATTTTGAATCTCAATCTAAGTTTTAGACCAAAGATATCTCAATCTAATTTTATTCGTGCTTATCCTTTCATAGAATTTTATTCTAATGCAATGCCGTTTACAGTTATTTTGTCACTGCCGTTTCTTTTGGGCCTCTGTTAATGCCATTTTTTATTTTAAACCCCATTCTAGATCCATTATGGAGGATGGGCCAAGCCTAATTAATAGTCGTAGTGGCTTGAGCCTTGCAGTTATACTGGCAAAAAAGTCCACAAACTTCTTTGATTTCGCTGACTATGTAAAGAGCACATATTAAATAAATAAATAAATATTACATACTAAAAATAAGGGTTTATCATCTCTCATTTGACATGATTTTATGAAATTTTCTACACACATAACATCTTGTGGGGCCCGTAACAAAAAAAAAAAAACTCCGGCACGCAAAACGAATCTCTATAACATAACACAATCAATCTTCCTACAACTTAACTCTTACAAAATCCTAAAAATAAAGGTTTTAATTTGTTAAAAAAAATTTTTTTTTTCATTCTTTAAAAAATGTTGTACTTATTCATAAATGCAAATATATGTTATAATTATTTTATATTTGTATTTTTGTTTAGGAGAAAATTTTCTCATGTTATAGACACATCTTATATGGGATCCACGTCTATTAAAAAAATAAAAAAATATAAAAAATTATTGCACAAAAATCAAAGGGTCACTAGTAGGAGAGAACAACTGTCCTACGACATGAGAAAATATTTTCCCTTTGTTTATATAATAAAATTAAGGAAAAACATTTTCTCATGTTGCATAAGAATTCAACTCTCATATTGTGACCCTTAGATTTGCATGCAAAACTTTTCTTTTCTTTTTCTCTTTTTAATAAATGTGGGGGCCATCAGTAGTTGAGTTACAACATGAGAAAATCAAATCCCTAAAATTAATAAGGGCAATCCTTTTCTTATGTTACAAAAGATAGTATTGTCTCATGTAGAGACATAATTAGGTGGGTCCCACAGTTTAAAAAAAAAAAAAAGCTAGCTTGGATTGGGAT
>JAVKPL010015766.1:0-12772 GCA_032173675.1 Gastrolobium villosum
GTTCGTTGCGTGTCTACTTTGCATTCTCTCTGACTGGTGTGTGTTATGATAATGCATATGTGACCACATGGCGTGGGCCTGATCAACTCATTCTTTGTGTAACTTGTGCAGAGTCATGGTGCCACCAAGGAGGAACACGAGTACGAGCGAGGATCAATCGGATCCTATCCTGGCTGCATTGGCCGAGATGCAGGCGGCCCGACTAGCCGACCAGGAAGCCACAAGGCTGGCGAACCGGGCGATGCTGGACGCTATTCGAGATGCGAACCGGCAAACCACAGCAGAGGTTCTGGAGGAGAACCGGATGGCCAACATGACTATGATGAGGGTCATGTTGGAGGAGTTGAGGGCTGGTCCTGCTGCTGGCCAGTGTCCTCCACCACCTCCACCGCCACCGCCTCCACCTCCGCCTAGTCAACAGGAGGACACCCAGAGCCAGATGGGTGAGGGTAGTCACTTGACGGGGGCTATGCAGACTATCCCCGTACTTGCTGAGGATCGTGACGAGATCGATCGCCGGCTGAATGCTTTCCGCAAGCATAAGCCACCTTCATTCGACGGATCGTATGATCCCATTGCTGCTGCTAGATGGCTTCAGGCGCTAGACAAGATTTTCCGGATCATGCAGTGCACCGATCCGCAGAAGCTGTTGTTCGCCACTTATATGCTGGAGGGCGAGGCCCATGAGTGGTGGACCAATCTTTCTCAGGTCTACGAGATGCAGGGCCATGTGATGACGTGGTCATTCTTCGAGGAGAGCTTCCTGGGTCAGTACTTCCCTTATGACTCACAGGAGAGGAAGCAGGGGGAGTTTGACCGGTTGGTTCAGGGCTCGTTGTCTGTTGACGAGTACCTGGCCAAGTTTAATGAGCTGGTGAAGTTTTCACACTTCAGGATGGCAAGGCCTACTCCTACATTCTTGGCTGCTAAGTTCCGCAGGGGACTTAGTGAGGATATTGCTGGTTACTTAGCTGGGTCGGCTTCCAGAGATTTTGGGACACTGGTCCAGCAGTGTCGTGATATTGAGGACTTCTACAGCACGAGTAAGGCCAAGAAGGCCAAGATGGAGGTGCCACAGGGTACCAGCGGTTCCACTCCCTGGAAGAACAAAAATTTTGCGAACAAGGGCAAGGGCAAGCAGATGGCGGCTAAGCAAGCGCCAAATCAGTTTAGAAAGACTGCTACTCCGGGGAACGCCGCTAGACCTCCTGCTCCTAGATGCTCGGGATGCGGGAAGTCACATTTTGGGCCGTGTTCTACCGGGCAGCTGATATGCTTCCAGTGTGGCAAGGAGGGCCACTACTCCAGAGATTGCCCGACGACGAGAGTTGCTGCAGTGCAGGCTGTGCCATTGCAGATGGTTCCTACTGGGACACCAGCCGTGCCACCTACTACAGGACGAGTCTACACACTTGATCGTCAGCAGTCGGACAGAGCTCCGAACCTGGTCAGAGGTACTGTTACCATTGGTGGTTCAGCTGTTGATGTGTTATTTGATTCCGGGGCAACACACTCTTTTGTTGCTACCCCTATTGCTGTGGGGCTTGAGTTGCCCAGTGATGTGCTTTCTCCACCGATGCGGGTAACCACCGCCACCGGAGAAAAATGTTTGACCTCCACTGTTCATCGCGATGGAGCGTTTCAGTGGGATGGCCGTGACTTCTCGGTAGATCTGATAGGATTGCCGATGGCCAACCTTGAGATTATTCTGGGCATGGATTGGTTGTCCAGAAACTGTGCAATGATTGATTGTTGTGCCAAGAAAGTGGTGATGTCTCCGGGTGGGTCCACAGCCAGTTCCTCACCGTTCATTTCAGTCCTGCAGGCGAGGAGGGCCTTGAGAGCAGGGGCATTTGGCTATGTCATGTTGGGAGGTTTGGTGAGTGGGACACAGGAGGATCTCACTGGCATTCCTGTGGTGAGGGAATTCCTCGAGGTGTTTCCTGAGGAGATTCCTGAGTTTCCACCGCAGAGGGAGATAGAGTTCTCCATTGATTTATTGCCTGGTGTGGGGCCTATCTCGTTGGCTCCATACCGGATGTCGCCACCAGAGTTGGCGGAGCTGAAGAAGCATATCGAGGAGCTTTCAGCGAAAGACTTTATTCGGCCGAGTGTGTCTCCCTGGGGAGCACCTGTCATTTTTGTGAAAAAGAAAGATGGGACCATGCGGTTGTGCACCGACTACAGACAGTTGAACAAGGTGACAATCAAGAACAAGTACCCTCTTCCACGCATTGATGATTTGCTGGATCAGCTCAGGGGTGCTTGCGTATATTTCAAGATCGACCTCCGGTCCGGTTACCATCAGATACGGGTAAAGCCGGAGGATGTCCCAAAGACAGCGTTTCGCTCGAGGTACGGGCACTACGAGTACTTGGTGATCCCGTTTGGACTCACCAATGCACCCGCAGTGTTCATGGACTACATGAACAGGATCTTCCAGCCGTACCTGGATCAGTTTGTGATCGTCTTCATAGACGACATTTTGATTTACTCCAAGACGGAGGAGGAGCATACTGAGCACTTGAAGATTGTGTTGCAAGTGCTGAAAGAGAAAAAGCTTTATGCTAAGCCGTCGAAATGTGAGTTTTGGCTCAAGGCGGTGAAATTTCTGGGTCATGTAATTTCAGCTAATGGAGTTGCAGTTGATCCAAACAAGATTGAGGCCGTGATGGACTGGGAGAGGCCCAAAACGGTTACAGAAGTGAGAAGCTTCTTGGGTTTGGCAGGCTACTATAGGAGGTTCATTGAGGGATTCTCCAAGATGGTGCTACCGATGACTCGCCTTACCCGAAAGGAGACTCCATTCGTGTGGACACATGAGTGTGAGGAGTGTTTCCAGGAGTTGAAGGAGAGACTGACTACTGCTCCGGTGTTAGTCCTTCCTGATCCTGCGGAACAGTTTGAGTTATACTGCGATGCCTCTGGTAAAGGACTAGGCTGTGTGCTGATGCAGAAAGGGAAAGCGGTTGCCTACGCTTCAAGACAGTTGAAACCTCATGAGGAGAACTACCCGACTCACGACTTGGAGTTGGCAGCCATTGTTTTTGCTTTCAAGATTTGGAGGCATTACTTGTTTGGCATGAAGTTTGCTGTATTCAGTGATCATAAGAGCCTGAAGTATCTGTTTGACCAGAAGGAGTTGAACATGAGACAACGAAGATGGATGGAGTTCTTGAAGGACTACGACTTTGAGTTGAGGTACCATCCTGGCAAGGCCAATGTGGTAGCTGATGCTTTGAGTCGGAAGTCCGTGAGCTTATCCAGCTTAATGATAAATGATTACGAGATGATCGAGAAGTTCAGAGACTTGAGAGTGAACTCTTTGTTTGGGGGTGCACTGCTTGAGATGGAAACAACAGAAGTGATTAATGAGCTGATGGAAAAGATTAAAGAGGCGCAAGTGCAAAGAGAGTGCCTTGATTATGTGAAGAACCAGGACGGTGTGTCTTGGAACGAGGATGGATTGCTGCTGTTCCAGGAGAGGATTGTGATTCCTCGAGGGCCATTGACTGAGGAGGTTATGGCAGAGGCTCATAAGGGCCGGTTCACCATCCACCCTGGTGCTACAAAAATGTACCAGGACTTAAAGAGAAATTTTTGGTGGCCGGGCATGAAGAAGGACATAGCGGTCTACGTGTCCAAATGCCTTATTTGTCAGAAAGTGAAGATTGAGCACCAGAAACCGTCTGGTAAACTTCAACCTCTTGAGATTCCACAGTGGAAGTGGGAGAGTATTTCCATGGACTTCGTGGTGGGATTGCCTAAGACTCAGGCTGGTTATGACTCTATCTGGGTCATTGTGGACAGATTGACCAAGTCTGCCCATTTTCTTCCAGTGAAGGTGAGCTTCACTACAGAGCAGTTGGCCAAGCTATACGTCCGCGAGATTGTGAGGCTTCACGGGGTGCCCGAGAGTATCATCAGTGATAGGGACCCGAAGTTCACATCTCGGTTCTGGGAGGCGCTGCAGGAGGCTTTTGGTACGCAGTTGAGATTGAGTACCGCCTATCACCCTCAGACTGACGGACAGACTGAGCGGACCATCCAGACATTGGAGGACATGTTGAGAGCTTGCACGTTGGAGCAGGGTTCTGCATGGGATAGGTACCTTCCGTTGGTTGAATTCTCGTACAACAACAGTTTTCATGCTAGTCTGGGCATGGCACCCTACGAGGCGCTGTATGGTAGGAGGTGTCGGACTCCTACCTGCTGGTCTGAGGTTGGAGATAAAGAGTTATTTGGCTTGGACTTTGTCCAAGATAATACCCTACAGATCCAGATGATCAGGGAAAAGTTGAAGCAGGCGCAGAATCGTCAGAAAAGCTACTATGATGTCAAGCATCGACCACTGGAGTTCAGTGAGGGTGAGCACGTGTTTGTGAAACTTTCACCTGTCACCGGTGTTGGACGGGCACTCGGAGTGAGGAAGTTGAGCCCGCGATTCATTGGGCCCTACCAGATCCTTGGTAGAGTAGGACCAGTTGCCTATCGACTCGCCTTACCTCCGAACCTAGCCAACATCCACGACGTGTTTCACGTGTCTCAGCTTCGGAAGTACATAGCAGATCCTTCGCACGTGGTGCAGCCGGATGATGTGGAGGTTCGGGAGAACCTAAAGACTCCCGTCGGACCACTCAAGATTCTCGACCGAGGCGAGAAACAGCTTAGAAGCAAGATCATTCCGATGGTCAAGGTGCAGTGGACTGGGCGTAGTCCCACGGAGTGCACGTGGGAGCGAGAGGATGAGCTTCTCCGACATTATCCCGACTTTCGAGACAGGTATGTTTCTGATTTTGAGGACAAAATCCTTAAAAAGGTGGGGTGATTGTAAGAACCCGCACCGCTAATTAAGGTAATTAGTAAATTAATTATGTTAATTAGGAAATAATTCCATAATTGACCCTAATAATTATTATGAGGCTTTAATAATTACAATTAGTGGTTAAGAATGCTGAAAGTCGCTTTTCGGAAGAAAAAACGCAGATACCCGTTCTGCTACTCGGTATAAATGCGTACCGGAAAAGTATCCCGGAAAATTATAACGAATGCATGATAATTATTAGAATATTATGTAGGACTTGTAAAACAAGTTTCAAGTCAAAATAACGTAATCTGATGCCAGAACTGATACTGGCTATGGAAAAGCGCGTACCGGAAAGGTGCTCCGAAAAATAAAATAAAAATATGAAAAATCTTAGAAAAATGCGTAGGTCTAGAATCCGAAGTTTGAGATCAAGATCTTTTACTTTGCGATTAAGGCTAATACTGCGCGATTAGTGGCTTGTGCCTATAAATAGACCCTTTATGGCACAAAACCCTAGGTCTAATTTCTTCCCTACGTGAGTGGCTGCTGCATGAAGGTGTGAGGCACTATTCCATTGCCTTCCTCACCTTCTTGAGGCCAAGTCTTCCCCTTTTGCTTGGTTTCTTCCCTTTCCTCTTCATAAACACTTGTGATCATCCTTGTGAGAGTAAAAGGAGTGTTCTTGGGCAGTGTCAACTGCTGTGTGTGTGAGGTTAGTGGGCTGAGTTTGGAGCTTGAGTGATGGCTACCTTGTGGTAGTCATTGTGAGCTTCAAAGTGCCTTCTTGTGGTGCAAGAACCCATCTTGAAGGTGCCATTTTCGTGCTCCTTCTTAGGCTGAGTTTGAAGTGTCTTGGGAGAGCTCCAAGAGCATACCTTGCTCTGTTTTGAGTTTTGGTAAGTTTCCTCACCTTTGATCTTAAGTTTTAATGCTTAAAGTTGATGTCTTGGCCATGTTTAATGAGTAAACAAGAGGGTATAATGTATATGAATCTAAAATGGATTAAAGATGCATGCTTTAACGTGTACATGTGATAAAAGTTGGATCTTTGGGATGGATATTCACGAAATGCAGAAACTGCATTATGTCGTGAGATATCCGGATATTTGTCGAACAGATATCCGGATATCAGTATCCGGATATGGTATCCGGATATTGATATCCGGATATAGGATCTGGGTATCCGGATATGATATATCCGGATATGTCCAGAGTGATATCCGGATATGGCATATCCGGATATGCCCCTTCTGATATCCGGATATCCTGGGTTCTGCGCAGACAGTAGCTGTACTGTATGAACAGTAAGCTATTGAGTGTGTGTGGACCCTAGTTTAAGGAAGTTAAACTTCTGTAATAAATGAACTAAGTCAGAATCATGTGATTAAGGGCTTATGGCTTTGTTGGAAGCCTTAAGACGTAAAACGTAAAGGAAAGGCGTAGTCTTTAAGTCGTATGCTTATGATGCATGATTATTAATGTATTATTGGTCCATATCAGATTGTGATACTGCTGTTTGTGGACTTGAGAGTGGTTGGACTCTTGACTTGGATAGCTAGCTTGCAAGGTAAGCTTTCGTGTCCTCGGTTTAGCCATCTTGATGTTCCACCATGTCCCATGGGGATGGGTTTATGCATGCTGTGTTACATGCTTTATTATTTTGGAAATGCTGTTGAGCTATTTATATGCAATGAGCTTTTATGAGATGCATGTGGTGTCCACCTAGACGGTAATCCTGAGTATGTAGTACATACAAGATGGAGAAGCTGTGGGTGAGGTGCAGGTAGTATCCATGTACTCATGTAGGCATAGACGTATTCCTACATTTCTCTGGCCAGTAGATTTGATAAGCACACATGGCATGATTAATTGCTGCATCGCATGATTTTGGAACTTATATTGTAAATATTGTTTTTAGAACTTATATTACACATGTAAGTGAGCTTGGGATGGAGACTCCTTGAGGACCCCTTGTCTTACTGAGATTTCTTGTTAGAGATCTCACCCCACGTTTGGGGACGCTTATTTCAGGATCAGGTAATGTTGAGGGCTCAGGTGGCAGGAGGCCAGAGCTGAGTTGATTTGATGATATGCTGACTGCTGTTATGTTTCCGACTGTTGTTTATGTTTTCTGCTGAGTTTATGTTATGACTGTTATTGGGCATTGTTGCCTTATTTGGTGAGCATGGGGTTTGTCCATGCCACATGGTTTGACTATTGTCTTTTGGTTTAATGTTGTAATTAATGTATCAGGATTTTGACCCAGGCTACTTGTGTAGACCTGTGGCTTTAGATACTCACATTATATTTATGTACGAGGTATTCAGTTAGATGTCTTGCAATTTACATACAGGCAGTATTTTTTATGAAAATGATTAAGTAATCAAGTCGGTTAAGTTTAATGACGTCATAATTGGATTAAAGAAAAAGTTATTCCTCATTTTAATTAAGCGTGGCTTAATACGATAGTGTGTTAACAATCCGGGTTTACACGGGCTGTACAGCCTTCAAAACCCTCTCTCAATTTGCATTTTAAGTTGTCTTGGCAACAAAGGAGTCCTCCTTTTTAATAATCTGGGGTCAGTGGTTCCCCAATAATGCCTTTTGTGACATTATAAAAGTTCTTAGGGAGATTCGTAAGGTCAATCTGCATTCACTACAACCTTTCCTATCTTGTGTACCACGTGTATCAATGGCCAATATGTTGAATAACCATTTCTCTTCGTACCCATCTGGAATTTCTGCAGGATTACGTAGTTCTACTGCAAAAGGGTCGGGAATGTTTGAGATTGTTCCTCGTGATTCAACTCATAAGCCCCAGTAATGTGGAAGAATATATTTGTTGCACATGCCTTGATTTCTCTTCCAAATGAAACCATCATAATTCTTGGGAGGAACCTTAGAGCTGCGTATACTAGCAATAGTAACATTTTCAAGGTATCTTATTGCAAACCAATGGTGAAGGTATGTTTCATACAAAGGTACAGGGTTCCCATCTTCATCAATTAACATCAAAACTCTTGACTCCAATGTGGCCTTTTGGGAATTCAATATCCCAAAAAGTTTTCCCCACAATTAATCCTGGCTCCACTTCAAACATTTCAGACACAAAAGTAGCTGACTTTATATTCCTTTCGGATGGCTTCCCTTGAAATGAGTATGCAGTGCTTGGTAGCAACACTAGTATTGATAATGAAAGTATCAACGATATAGAGATAAACCTCGTGTTTACCTGTAAGCAAACAATCATTATTAATTACATAATTAGTTATGAATAATGTTTGTACGTAATGTTATTCTTTCGTGTATTCAAATATGAGGGAGGATATTCTTACTACTAAAATTTTCTACTACTAGCTTACTACCTATCTAATCACTGTTGAATCAAAAGGAGAAAATGCTAAAAAAACTTTGAAAAAAAAAAAATATTGATCTAATGGTGATTAGATAGGTAGTGAGTTGGTAGTAAAAAATTTTAGTAGGAAGAATATCTCTCCTCTTCAAATATATACTTAAATAATAGCCACATTAAGTAAGATTGAAGACGACAAATTAAGTGTTAAAATTTGGATGGAAAAAAAAAAGCATACCAGATGATCCAAGAAGATGAGGAGATAATCATGGTGGGGATTTGGTGTTAGTCAGAAGTGTAATCAATTTTATTTTTGTTTGCTTATGGAGTTCTTGTTTGCTGCTTTTATAGTAGAAGCTTTAGCAAGGAAAATGTGGCGTAACTAAATGCCAATTCAACACAGATTTTAGATGGTTCTTTCTGTTGGGCATCTCAAATTTTTTTAATTTATCTTTAAGTGGTTTCTACGAATTTTGTTAAGGATTGACAGCATATCTGACTATGCAAACGGAATGGCAACTCTTTAGAGCTATTTACGGGCATAACAAGTTGATGTCTGCTGAGAGTTTTCCCCAACAAAAATTTTGTAATTGGAATTTCCTTTTTGTTGGGAATTACAATTTCTCTGATATCACTTGTTGGATATGGAATAGACAAAATAGAACAAATACAATAGTATCAAACTTTTAGTAGCAAAATACAAGTGTTACAACACTATCACTAATTTTTCTTCTCAAAGATAACTCTTTCTCACACTCTCTCTAACAGGATTTCAATATTATTTTTCTCACACACTCATCTCAAGTACTCTCTCTCTTTTTCTTATCTCGCATCTAACACACATCATAAGTGCTGTGACACTTTCTTTACTTTTCTTTCACTCTCTTTCTATTTTTCATCCTAATACTACTAACACACATACCTACATATATATAGATATACATAGAAGAATTCAACTTGAACTTGACAACCTATAATAGCCACTAGCCACCATTTTTGACCATTCTCACTCTTTTCAAAGTCTCCACAAGTTTCATGAATATTCTTCAAGCTTCCATAACTTTCTTCAAATTTCTATAAGTTTCTTGATAGGTGATGGAGAAGTTCAATTTGAATTTGAATTCTTTGGAGGTAGAATCAAAATTAAGTTTGAATTCTAACACTCCCCCTCAAACTTGATTTTGCATATCAATCATGTTTTGTAGAACATATTTATCTGGTGGCTTCGGGATTGGTGGAAGATAAACAGTCTTTTTCGGTGTTTGTGATGTTTGTGGCATCTCTGGTGTATGCATGATCTCTGCCAAATTTGACCAAGTAATTCTGGGTTTTTCACTTTGCTCATTTTTCATAATATCTTCTTTCTTTTGCTTTTCTGGCACATCCACGAGAGTTTGTTTTTCTTTTACTGGAATTATTTCTCCTTTATTTGTCTTCTTTGTTGGTACTCCCCCTGACTTGTTGCTACTGCTCCATGGCTTCACTTTCTGTTCAAAATGACTAGATGCTTCCTCTTCCTCAGCAGTACCTAAATAGCAAACAATTCTTCCCAAATCCTCTTCTTTCTCACGTTCCTCCTCATCATCATCAACTTCGTCAGGATCACCGCTATGCTCGTTGTCACCTTCTCCTTCTCTTTTTTCTTCATTTTCTTTCATCAAAGCAGATTTATTCATCCACTCAGCAACTTCTTTATCTTCTTCCATATCATCTTCAGCTTCAGTTTCTTCTTGATGTTCTTCTTCTTCTTCTTCTTCAGTCTCTGATTTTTCTGACTCCAATTCATTTTGGATATCGAGTTCTAATTCTGGATTGCTTGATTCCGTGTCATCATCAATAAGACAAACTTCAGGCAGATATTTTGTTTTAAACGCCTTCTCAAAGTCCTTCCAGTTTGCATCAAGATTGGACCATATCCATCCTTGACACCATTCTTGATACCAACTAAACGCGCTTCCTCTTAGTCTTCTCACAGCTTCCATAAACTTTGCATCTTCATCGATTTTCTCTGCCTGAAAATATTCTTTCAGACAAATTAACCATCTTGAGGCTTCATCATCTCCTTCATTTCCATAAAATTTTGGAATCTCCATCACGGCTCCCAGAACGTAGCTTTGAAACTCTTCTTTTTCTTTCACAATGCTTCAGCACTTCTCTTCACCACAGCTCCCAAATCGAAGGCTCTAATTTGCCTCTTTGATCGAACGAGGCTCTGATACCACTTGTTGGGAATTACAATTCCTCTGATATCACTTGTTGGATATGGAATAGACAAAATAGAACAAATACACTAGTATCAAACTTTTAGTAGCAAAATACAAGTGTTACAACACTATCACTAATTTTTCTTCTCAAAGATAACTCTTTCTCAAACTCTCTCTAACAGTATTTCAATACTATTTTTCTCACACACTCATCTCAAGTACTCTCTCTCTCTTTTTCTTATCTCGCATCTAACACACATCATAAGTGCTGCGGCACTTTCTTTACTTTTCTTTCACTCTCTTTCTATTTTTCATCCTAATACTACTAACACACATACCTACATATATATAGATATACATAGAAGAATTCAACTTGAACTTGACAACCTATAATAGCCACTAGCCACCATTTTTGACCATTCTCACTCTTTTCAAAGTCTCTACAAGTTTCATGAATATTCTTCAAGCTTCCATAACTTTCTTCAAATTTCTATAAGTTTCTTGATAGGTGATGGAGAAGTTCAATTTGGATTTGAATTCTTTGGAGGTAGAATCAAAATTAAGTTTGAATTCTAACACTTTTTATGGCCAAGTTGGTTTGAGTTTTCTTTTCTTTTTTTTTTCCTTTTTTATTTTCTTGTTTTTTTTAACAAATGTGCCAATTACGGTATTAGTTATCTCACAACGTTATGTGGTATCCACACACTTTTCCATTACAAATAAGATCCAATTCCTGTTCCATTTATATATCCAGCAAAGCACCCTCATTTCACTTGAGCTTGTAAGTTTCAGATTATAGTATGACCAATTTCTCTTGTAAGAATATCCATATTTACTTCTGCAGTTTTCTGCAAATTGATGGATCAATTTGAGGGTTTTTTTCTTTTCTTTTTAAAAAATAAAAAATAAAAATTCTTTGTGGCCTTGAATAAATTTGGAGTTTGAACTCTCTATGTTTTGCAAATTCTTAAACTGAAAAGCATTTCTGGGGTCTATAAACTTATGAATTGTTTCTAGCGATGTTAAAATCAGACTGGACAGGAAATCCAAAAAAAGTTTCAGGTTCAATTGATTTAACCATTTTTCAAATAAGAGAGGAATGACATAACCAGTTTCGGTCGATCTGTCCATTCAACCCATACAAAACTAGTTTCTAGTATGAATGTGGTGGTTCTTAATCCTCAATAAGCAAATTGTGAACTTCCTTTTGCTTCTAAAATTGAACTTGTAGCTGGGTCGATTTTGATTTTTGTATTAGCTAGCAAACTTGTGAATGCTAATGAAGCCATCATTCAAGATTTTGATAGCTTACGTTACGTTAGACATTGCCAGAAAAGTGCAGTTAATGCTATTTTTTAATATACTTCCAAGCTGGTTAATGCACTGTGAAACTTTCATTCAAAGAAAGATCATTTTTGCATTTGACCATACATATCTTATGTGATGCTAAGAGCATAAAAGTAACCTAAAAAAAGAAATTATTGCACGAATTCAGGTTCATGTTTTTACATTTATGTGGAACTTGATACTTCGAGAACACTACCCATGCCACAATCAACACTATTCAGTTCACTATTTTTCATCCAATAACTGTGCTTTGAGGATAGCTGCACTAATTTCCTCCAAGTATGGAAACATGTGTCCAGCACCTTTCAATTCATGATATTGAATCCATGGAATATTTCTAACAATATAGCGTTGCATGTGGTATCACTATAATGTAGAACTTTAAAATAAAAACAACTATTTTCTTGTGGAGAAGACAAAACTTGTATTTCTCTTTTTCTTGTGATATGTTGCTTACAATATGGATTAGTTTATATAGGCACTAGATTGCCTTTTCATGAACCAAACATTAAATTAGCCATAAACCACAAAACTAAACTTCTAACTCTTGGCCTCTCTAACTCTTGGCCTTTCACTTTCTCACAACTCTTGGCCTTTCACTTTCTCACAACTCTTTGCCTTTCACTTTTTTACAACTCTTGGCCTTTCACTTTCTTACAACTCTTGGCCTTTCACTTACCTAAACACATGACTGCTTAATTAAGACTATTAAATATAAAACTAACAAAACATTTAAAGTTTATTCAACAATTCTCCTTCATAAACTTAAATGGTTCTGCCATCTTTCATCCCAAGCATCTTCTTGCAATTGTTCAGCAGCAACGTCGGCAGTGGCTTTGTGAAGATGTCCCCGACTTGCTCTTGACTGGTCACGTGTGTTAGCTCCACATTTCCTTCCTTTACTTGATCCCGGATGAAGTGAAATCGGACGTCAATATGCTTGCTTCTTTCATGATTTACCGGGTTCTTGGCTAGCTCTATAGCCGACTTATTGTCAATTCGGATCACAGTTTGGCCGACTTGTTTTTCCTCCAACTTGCTTAGCAAATTCCTAAGCCACAT